>JBBPFP011129707.1:0-11770 GCA_037974795.1 Kaempferia galanga | reverse complement strand
CAGGACGAAGCATATACCATGAAGATGTTGGCCATGATCAAGTGACAAGGCGCACTAAGCTATAAAAGGTTCTTTATATATATATCGGCCTCGTAGATATGGAGGGGGTTTATATAGGTACAGAGGCGGAATGTGTATTGTCAAGTAAACCTCAAATTATTAGTTCTTAAGAATCGATCTTTGACTTTTACATCAGAGATATTATGCATTCACCATCTGTGCGATGCCCGGTTAATAATAATCGACTGTATAGATCCAGAATAACATTTGACTTAAAAATTAGGAGGTTCAATAGTTATTATAGCTTAAAAATAATTTATAATATGTAATTTTTTATATAGAGAACAGATTAATATTGTGTTGGGTGTGATGCTATACATACATATCACAAGTCTAAAACAATCTCTAGACTTACTTTCATAGTTCTTAACTCCTCGTTTGTCTCCTTGTTGTTGCTTGACGATTTGATTGAGACTAGGGGATGGACGAACTCCTCGAGGGATACAAGCAGAGCACCATGAACAATCATTGTTGATCGAGTACCTTTTTGTCAGTTCAGTTCCTTATCGGGTCGGCGGTTAGTGGGGTCGGCAATTAGTTAGGTCGGCGGTTAGTCGGGTCGACGAGAAATTGAGCAGCGCTGAAGCACGGGTACATTCGTTGCCCACCCAAGGGCAGTGAGTAGTGTTCGGTAAAAACCTGTCCGACTTTGACAAAGATCCTTGGAATGACAAGTACTAAGTGACAGCCGAGTTACGAAGTTGCTAACAGCGAGAAGAGTTAGAAGGGAAGCCAAGGACAAGGTAGACCTTGGTGGAACTCCTTGACGCTCAAGTCAGGCGTAGGGAAGAAAAAAAAGAAGACGAAAGTAATTAGCTGGTAAATAAAATAGTCTTGCGTACTCGTGTTCACTAGGAGAGTGGGATGAGTCCTTATCAGGCACTCCACCCACTTCTCGCACGTCAACCCACGTCCTCAGAACATGTCAGCGCCACTTCTCCCGCTCACTAACCCACCTGGTCGAGTCTCGCGAGCGTCAAGCTCTGTTCAAGTTGGACAGCGCTTGTATGACCTTACCTTTTAAGTCTGATGGCTTGTTTTATGTTTGACTGAGTACTGAGTCTACCATGTGCTTCTGAGCCTATTTGCCTTCTTGACACATCACATGAACCATGTTAAATCCTTTGATGTGCGAAAAAAGATTTTTGATTCAAATCAAGCGTATTATTTCACTTGAAGTAGAAGTAGGGGTGATTCAATATAGTATATTGAACCTTAAATTGCATACGGTATTGTACCAAAAAGTTTGGTATAAAAAAAATTTATATTGATACCGAATCAAAATTTTGATATATCAAAAATTAGGTATATGAAATTTTCGGTATGGTATAAGTTCTATACCAGTTGTTGTAAAATTTCGGTATTGATATGGTATATCAAAAATTTTAATATAAATCTCATATCAATATCGATACCAAATTTTAGGTATACGGTTAAATTGGTATGGTTCGGTATATTTCAATATGGTATTTTGATCATGACTTCATATTGCACTAATCACTTTTTTTTAAAAAAATATTGTATGCCAAACATAGATCTTTCTTTACAAGAACCTCCCCTTATATATTTAAACGCCAGGGAAAGGATTTTTCTTGCACTTGTCATATAACAAAAGCATGCACTTGAAGCACATGAACTTCACATTCAATGTGCACTCCAGCATGCATTGACTCTTTGTTTTGACATGAGAAAATGGAGGTGACAGAGTCCACAAACTCACAAACTATTAACACACACATATGTTTCCCACACCATTACAATATTTTGACTTTTATTTGATCTTTTTAAATTTCTTTCATGCAGTTCATATTCATTATCGAGCTCATTGACCAAATTAACACCTCTGTTGTCAAAAAGGAGGCAAACCTTTTTTCCCTCACTGTTTTTTATCAGAAACTAGAAGGTCTAGTAGAAAATACAGTAGAAGAGGACAACAAATGGTTTAATGCTTGTTTCATGGTGAATGCGTTGTTTGAAAGAGGAAAATGAGGAGAAGAGATATAAAGAAGGATAGTCCGGTACACAAAACTTCCACTAATGTGGGGTCCTAGAGAAGGGTCTATTATACACAGTTTTATTTTGTTTTGCAAAAAGCTGCTTTTCGCAACTCAAACCCATGACTTTCAAGTCATACGATGACAACGTTATCATTGTGCCAAAGCTCTTCTTTGAGAGTTAATATTTAAAACTTAATTTTATATCATGTCTAGGTTCTATTAGGTGCCGTGTAATTTGACTTGGTCCTAAGGAAGGCTTCGTGTGATTTCCTTCAAAGAACAAGCATTGGAGGAGGGGATGAGGGGAAGTCTTCGTCCTAAGGAAGGCTTAATTTTCTGTGGTGTGTCTGTGGCTGCACCTCAATCACTCCTATCTTGCGCCCGGGCAAGCATGCAACCCTCTATTAGTTTCGATATAGGGTCGATAATATTGAACATGGTTTAATAACACAATACTACGATCTGACTCAATCTAAGAGAGGGGTTAGTGATGGAGGCCACACCTGCAAGTTTGTTATTTCATTATTTAAAGTTACTAACTGGCCCTGAATAGAATTCTGCAGTAGTCGTGTTAGTTCGATCCCGCGTCCTCTTATAAGCCACATGGAATCAAACTATAAGCCATGTTCAAGAATCTAGCTGAACTTTACTTCATAGATTCTCCTCGTGTTCAACTCAAGAATCTAAACCCTTCTCTGCATCGACCAAGCCACCCAGGCCTTGACTCAAAACATCAGATAGGCTTGAGAATCTAGCCGGTATGACATCTGATATGACTTGTCCATCATTGATAATTGTTATGTCGTACACTTTAAGTTCAACAGTTCTTAGTATTTGCTGAAAGAGAGAACACAACGAAATTCAAATAGAGGATTCACTGAAAGAAAGAGCACATGAAATGTCATTAACATCGTCAGACGATATCAGAGCTATCGAAGTGAACTCAACACATCACATAACAAAACTCTTACTGGAGAAGTTCATGATTCTATGCAAACGCCTGAGAATGTTCTTTGCAATCTTCTTGGCGTTGCCATCCCCTTTATGAAACGTCGACACCAGCATTGTCGACAACACCTTGTTGCCGTAGATCTCCCTGCAGAGCCGCTCGTTCCCCTTCTCCAAGAACCTCTCTACCAGCCAGAGACTCCTCTGAAGCACCTCCTCCTCCCTGTACACCTTCAACACCCTAAGCACACTCTCCACTGCTCCGAGTTCACTCAGTGCCCTCACACTCCCCGTCACCTCCACGCTGTCATCCAAGAGCGTGCTGATGGCCGACAGTACTGCCTTTACGACCTCGGGGTTCTCATTGTCGAGGCAACCCAGCAGCCTCTCTGCAGCTTGGGATTCGAGCAAGCAGAAGGTGGTGGCTGAGGAGCAGACTCCCCGATGTGCCGGGCAAGTTAACACCATCCTACCACCTTCTCGGTTAGTGACCGATCTGGACTTGGAGAAAATGTTTATTGGTCTAGAGGGCTTCCTCACTTCTAAAGGGGGCTTCGATAGTTTTAGTGACTGAGAGGAGAGGTTCTCAAGCCCCACAGCTGCTAACCTTTGGACTTCACTGCTTCCACATGGCCTCACAAGTAAATCTGCAAACACTGATGTTAAATCCCTTGACATGGCCATCTGAAGTATCTCCTGGTCAAGCAAATTGCTGGTGAACCTCACAAGAATACCTGCTAGGCCTTCCAAGTAATGCGCTGTGAGCCTCGTGCTGCTGGCCCGTATTTCACCTCTCTGGATTTCTTGTATCCTGCTGAGAACTACCGGTACCGTACCTTGGTGAAGGAGAGCTAAATTGAGTGGTGTGCTTCTGTGCGGGAGCTTTGCGATTAGGTTGGCTGATGCAGCTTGCTTTTCGGAAATCTGCTTGCTGTCATAGTTCTTGATTAGGCCCTCTGGTTGGCCTTGTGTCTTGGTGAGACCACTTGCTATGGTGTCTCCTATGTGAGATGAAAGGGCGATGAGCAACTTTGCTGCAACAGTTACGAGCTCTTCCAATTGAGAATTGAGGAATTCAATGATGGTTTGGGTTGCCTCGAGCTCTTTTACCACTGACACGACAGTGGCCAGAGGCTTTGAGAGCTTTGTGAGCGAAAATAAGATTCTTACAATGTTCGCATCTACTTTTTCCGCCATCGAACACTTCAGAAGGTGGACAAGGTTGTAAACTGAGTACTGTGAGCTGATGGTGTGGCCATTCTTGTTCACTTTTATGTTGGAGAAATCAATTCCATCTGATTCAAGTATGTTGGCAAGGATTGCAGCAGCCTCTTCCTGGGAATCCAGGGACTCGCTGTGGATTCTGCGTGAAAATATTTCATCGATCATGAGTGGGGTGATGCCTGCATCAATGAGCATCCTGCTGCTGGGAGGATGAGACGAGATTTGAACTAGAGTTTTGAATGCTTCTCTCCTGATGACAGGATTGCCACGGCTGATCATTTGGATTAGGGTATTGGAGGCTCTCTGTGCCACATAAGACTTCATGTCATCCTCGAGAGGTATATCACCGAGGTAGCTCACCATATCCATCTGCACTTCTTCTGAACCTGTACTGTGCCGATGCAATTTAGTGACCTGGGAAGTTGTCATAGTTGTAGTTTTGATGAAAATTTAGAGAGTTCAGACTTAAAATGCTACTTACCATCAATGAGGTGGTCCAAAAGGGGTTCCATAAATCCATTCTCTGCCATACACCTAATATTCAGTGGCAACTTCTCCAAGTTCTTCAAAATTTCTTCTGCTTTTTCTGCAGCTAAAAGATCAGCTTCCTTATTGTACTTCATCGTAATCAGAATCAAGATTCCTCCGGGTGTTAGACCGATTTTGTCCAAGAACATCTCAGATTTTGAAAGCTCTAGTAAGAATGAAACAGCTGCATGCCTCTCTGAAGAATTGTAGCTGGACAGCATCTTGACTGTCCTTGTGAGGATTCTGGTCCTTGCAACGATAACCTGCAAAATATAATCCATCGATCATTGAAGAAATTAATTTGATTTAACATTCAACTAAAACCACAAGAGAAGATTATAAACCTTTCCGTCTTCATCCTCCACCAGTGAGCGCAAAAGATGCATTGCCTCGTACCGCACAACCATACTATCATGACTTAGAAGCTGCGCTACTTGCTGTGTGATTCCAATAATGTGCATATGCCCCTTGTGCTTATTATGTTGGCTTAGAAGTTGCATCTCCTTGAGTGCATCCAAAACCATGGCTTCCGAAGCAGCTAATGACAGAGAACTGCTCGCGATCTGTATTCTCATCACCTCGTTCCTTTCCTTCCACTCTTGGATTGTGCTCTTCAAAGCTAGGTTACTGCAGAAACATGTACTTTTGATCTCAATCCTTGTTGTTGGGCAGATGACATATTCTGACGACCTGGTGAACCACTCAACAATGGCTTCTCTTTCATATGTTATGCCAGTTTCTATGGTGACAGGATCATTCATAATTTTCTCTGTCAATGGACAGAAAAAGCCTTGGTAACCTGGTTGGAGAGTTTCTGCCGATGGAGGAAGAATATCAGATGATGCCTTGGCATCGTTTCTCTGCTTGCCTTCGTGTATGCCTTTGATGAAATCTTCATAATTATTCTCCCTCTGAGATGCTGAAACTGGGCTTTCCCCTTCATTAATTTGTCCTGGTTGGCTGAATTGGTTCTTGAAATCAGAAAATGGAATCTTGCTGATATCCACTGCCATGCTTCTGATAACTGCCTCTAGTTGTTTGACAAGGGTTTGGAGCTCACCATCCAGGCTTGCTTGGTCACTGCTGCTACATCGCGTAATGAGCTCCTTCATGGCATCGACTTTAGATGACAAAGACACTAAGAACTCAGTTCCGCTTGTTGAAGTATTTTCTTGGACCTGTGATTCCATTCCTGGTTCCATGGTATCTGGTTGCTGTGTATGATCAGCACCAGCTAAAATCATATATCAGATAATGCTGAAAGAAAAAAGTTAGAATTAAATGCAAAAACCTGTCTCAAAACATGATGACAACTTTCAGAAACACACTCATGCAAAATTGATCCTAATATAATATAAGATAAAACCTGGAATTTAGTTCAACTAATGGAAATATATTCAACTTGTGATCTATCACAAGGAAAAATGACTAATCAAGTTCATCATTGCAGAAATCAAATTTTTTGTGTTCATGAACATGGAATTTATACATTTGGCTTGATGGAGCTGGTTTTGAAGCTTTGCCAATCAAAATATAGAAAATTGAAACATGAGAAAAGGACAGAGAGTGAATGAACGAGAGGTTGGAGAAGATACTTACAGAATTTAATTGAATCTCCGGAGGAGTTTCATGACTTTGCAGCATCTCACCCTCTGAAGAACTAATGTCCCTTCATCTTCTGAAGAAATAAACTGATCAAATCTGTTTTCTGGATTCATATCAAGATAAGGTTTTAAGAATAAGTCATTGTTGAATGAGTCACCAACTCAAGTATTAACTTGTCTTCAAGGTTGACTTCACTTAGTTACAGCTAAAAGTTATTTTTAAACTGCTATTTCTTTTTCAGTGAAAGGTCAGTGTCCTCAATTTTGATCTAGTTTAATAATTCTCTTGTTTATTAAATTTACTCAGTTTAAACAAATACATAGACCATCAGCCCTTTAGCTTCTCAAGATCAACTTTGAATTTTAAAATTGGTCACTAATTTACCAGGTCAATATCAGTTTTTTATGCACATGAAGTAAACTTGCAAGAATAAGCAAAATGTTGAGCTCATTCCTCATCAACCAAAATCTCTCTCTCCTCTCTCTCTCTCTAAAAAATTCTAAATTTTGGGAGTCTTTTGCAAGGGTTTAAAACATCAATTTTTTTTCAGTGGCTAGTTAATTGATTATAAATTGCTATTGTGTATCTTAAACTTTTGCCTTCATAAATTGATTAGTTATATATGGCCACAGACTGCATAAGAAACTAAGTTGGAGTTGAAATTTAGTAGAGTTATTATTAATTGTTATTTTTGACAAAGGCACAGCAAACATGGTGAGTAAGAAATAGTTCAAATGGTTCAGGCACATGGATACGCAACTTCTAAGCAGATGAACAATATAGAGGTAAAAGATGACTATGCTCGTCCCCGGTGCTCCCGTCAATTTGTCCCAAGGCTAATACGGAGAAGATAAATCATAGGTGACTACTAGCACTTAGAATAGTGACTAGCACATGAGGGAGACATTTACCTCGTCTTTTCTGAGATTCGAATCCCAGACCTCATGATGGCAACACATCATGTGCTAGCCACTAGACCGAACAATATATGGTGGCAAAAGGTGACTGCGCTCGCCCCCAGCGCCCCCGCCAACCTGTCCCAAGATCAACACGGAAAAGGTAAATTACGGGTGACTACTAGCACTTAGAATAGTGACTAGCACATGAGGGAGATATTTACCTCGTCAATGCTGAAATTTGAACCCCAAACTTTATGATAGCAATACATCATGTGCTAGCCACTAGACCTTTGGGAATGATGAACAATATATGAAATTATGGATACTGGTGATGCATTAGGAAGATATATCATCAATTTTTAATTAAGACCTTCCAATCTTGTTCAATGTCATACTTGCATTGACTATTTAGGATCAAATTCCTGATTATGATTCATCCATAACTTCTCATAATCAAGTAAATCACCTATTTAAATTTTCTTTCCAAATTCTCATAATTAACTGATGATAGGCATATCACCTTTAAGTTTCAACCAGGAAAACGTAACAATTATCTGTGCCTGAAACAAATTCTCATGATTTTGCAAGAGGTAGACAATGATTACATAATAGTTCAAAATTTCTAACCATTTTAACCATCAGTATCTATATTATTAATGATATATTTATTCATCAATATCTACTACATTGTATTATATGCCAAACAAAAATAAACTTGCTTAGTGTTCCATTAAATCTGCGACACTAAAGCTGCAACATTGTTCATCCACATTTAGTCTACTAAAAGCAATAGGGATAATATGGTTGGACCTGCACAAGTAACCCTCTTCTAAGGTTACCAAAAGCAACAAGTAAGACATGATTTTTATATGTTAGTAATATCGAAATGTAAAAGAATAGCATAAAGAATAAATTGGCAATCAAATTCACCTTCAAATTAACACAGAACAAGTCTAATCACACAAAGGTAATACAAAGATGCTAATTTCAAGATAGGACAGACTACTTCCACATCCTCAGTAGAATGGCACCATCATGAAATGATTTTATTCTAAATCTTACATTCTTCATTACCTGCACTGCGACTAGAGAAGGCATGACCAATGACATCAATAACTGATGCAGAACAAACCTTCTTCACATTCTCCTCAAGATTCCTACTCAAAACTGGCATGAAGTGCCAAACCTCTGCCTCAGGCGAGCAGCAGCACTGCACTTCCGACCTCGGAATGCACCTGGCAGCAACTCCTGGAACTTCTCTAGGAAGGCAGTCCACTCTGCCTCTCCCATGTCCGAGAGCTTCACAAAACTCACACTTGCAGGAAGCTGCTCATTTGCACTCCTGTAGCCACCACCCTTGAACCTGCCGCTGTCATTGCCTTTACTGGTTTTACTTTTTGACAGGCTTGATTTTGGAAAACCTGCAAGATACCACTGACATTTTCTAACAATGCTTACCCCTTTCAGTGAGATGGACAGCTTTGAAACATCTGGAATATGGCCAGCCTCAAATGGTGGCCAGCAATTAGCTTTTACCAGATCTTCATCTTCATTTTCATCCTCAAGTTCCTCTTCGTCTTCTACACTTTCTTCTAATTTTGATAGTAGATTTCTAGAAATACCTCCTCTGTATACACAGTGGCTGACTGGGGATGTTTCTTGCATCAATGCATCATTATCTTCACAGTCAAGGTCAAACTGAATGCCTTCATCATCAGGAGAATCACATTTTGGCGAAAAAGCCTCTCTTTCTGCCACTAACCTTCTTGCCTCAATGCAGATAACCTCCAACTCACTTGGCTCCTCTTCCATTCCACTAAATTCCCTGCTCATCATCTCTCCGATCTCGGCAAGGCAAAGTCCAAATGCAGTTGCTTCTTTGAGAAAAATTGTTGAGAGTACCAACACTCTAAGGCATGATTCTCGGATCATAGGTAGCTCCATTCGGAGCATCTCAGAATCTCTAAATGGGTCAAGGTTCCTAATATATTTGAGCTCTTCCTCAGAAAAAGGGATTGATGATTGTGGCCAGTGGATCCATTCAAAATATGGATCCTCCAAGCTCTCAGGCAAGCAAAAACCATGATCAATTGGGATTAATTCCATCACAGCCCGAAACCGACCAGCATTACCATCAATTTTCCTCACCAGAAGGTTCCCGGCATGCCTATCAGTATTGAAGATCCTAACATCAAGTATCCCAATCCTGTGCACCACTGTGACAGGGAAGCTTGAGGTGCCATGATCACTAGCATCAAAGTCATGTGGAATGTACTTCTGCAATGAAGCAATTTTGCTGGCCGCATTTATCTTCGTACAAGAAGCCTTAATGCTGCCTTCGGAGCTAATGTCTTCATTCAGATGAAATACTGGATGTGTGATCTTGACAAGGGCTGTTGGAGGGACATTGGCAAAGTTGTCGTAATCCAGGAGGTAGGCGGCAACCTCTCTGAACCCTGTCTCACCAACTCGAACAGACCTTTTCAGCCCAGGTTGTCCAAGGGCCTTACCTATAAAACCTTTAGGATTGTTAGGTGCAAATGGCTCCTCATCCGTCGGCTTCACAATAGCAATGTTTGCACCACTTATGTTCCGGAAGAAGTATGCACCACCAAGTCCTCTGTGAACTGCAATAGGATCTATGCCTTTCTTAATACCCTTCACTGCATCATTAACAAGTAGTTTTATCTCGGAACAATTGTTCGAGCATAAAATTTCAATAAAATCACTATGATCTCCACTTTGCTGAAGATCATTCCCAATCGGCGAGAGGCATGGAGTGGAGGAACTCCTATGCAGGAAGCTCCTTGTCAATAATAACGGGGAGTCATTCTGCACAACACTGAGATCATTTTTCAAAACAACATCACCCAGTGAAAGAGAACTCTCCTCAGTTGGCATATTGAGAGCGAGCTGCAATCTCCGTTTAACGGTGTGCACATTGTCGCCGCGATCCAGTTCAAGGCCTAAGACCAAGCCAGTGTCCGTCTGAACAAACACACGCCTTCGACCAGATGTCTTTCCTTCACTCCTCGGGTTCACAATGCAGTCATTGCTTAGAACTGAAACCGCCATTTGAGTCTGAACAGGGCTATCAAAATTGGGAGCCATGGAATCAGGAGGCTGTTGAAAGCAAGAGCAAGGTAGTTTTTCTCCCTCAAGCGTATGCCTATCACAGAGGCAAGTGCAGCAGCAAAGAGAACAGATGATGCACAAACGACCATGAATTGAGCAATTGGAAAACACAAAGGAGAAAATGGAGATGATCTGACTACCCTTAATTCAGGGAAGCCATCTTCTAAGACAAAGATCTTAAGGATGAAACCTGCCAAAAAAAGAGGGATTTTGTTTTACTGTTATGGTATAATCCATTGAAGGTAAACAAATATACATATATTTTTTCTCGCACGTAATCGAAATCAATGTAAACGAAAATTAATCATTTCCAAACACAACCGTGATCCAGAATCCAAAAACAAATGAAAGATAAACGATTGAAATTTGCAAAATAGAACAAGAAAATAAAGATGAAAGTAATGCGCAAAATCATTGCAACTAAATAGTGATTACGTTTTTTTTTTTTTTTTTTGTGGGGTCAAAAGCGGTGGAAAATGGCTCATTTCCAACAAACTAAAATATCGTCATTCCCAGATCAGTTCACAGTAGATTCAAAGAAGACCAAAAATCAAGGAAAGATACTTAGAGAGATGTTTTTCTAAGATACCAGCGATGGATCGAGCGAACTGTACGCGACGAAGTGAGATCTGACGAAGATCTCGCCTGCAAGCCACGAACAGAGAGATCGGCGGATCGTCGTGGCCAACAACGGAGATCCGGCAGGAAAACCTTGACGGACGACGACGCCAAGAAACAGCGATCGACGGCTACGGATCCATCCGACGTCGCCTTCGTCCCCTCGATTCCTCCACCGACCAGTCCAGTGACTCGAGTAAAATATAATTTTTTTTTGAAATTTCAAAAAAATAATATAACTAAATATTTAAGAGGGGTACGGTTGGCTCCTTAGGTTTGGTATCTGACCCGTCCGTTGGGGTGGACTGACCGTTGATTGCTCGCCACGTTGTGGGTATGATCACGTGCTTGTCGGGTTCTCTATTACGTTACGTGGCACTGGTCCTTTGTTCTTGTGTTGTTGTTTTATTGGCTATTTGGTGCTCATTTGTTGAGGGGCTATACAAGGAAATTGAGTCATATGCATGCATTTTCATTTAATTATTCATTGAACGGTAAGTTGGGTAGTGTGAATGGATATGAATTTCCCACGCACACCTAGGCATGTCTAATGAAAGATGGCCTCCGGAGTTAATGTATTCAGTTGTTTTTTAAGTATTTATAATTTGATTCTTAATTAGTGTGTTTGTAGAAATTTTTTCTTCAAAGTGGAACTCACAATTAAGAGACACTGGACTTTTGGGCCGCTCGCCATGGGTACTTCCCAATTTACCCTGGTGGCCTATGGAATTTCGTAGGGTCGGACCGACCACTTCC
>JBBPFP011129600.1:0-11770 GCA_037974795.1 Kaempferia galanga | reverse complement strand
ATGTCAACTAAAAAAAAGTCTTGCTTAGATCAACATAAAATGTATGTATCATGTTTGGTTCATCAGTCCTAATCATCTATCGATGAGCCATCAATGTGAACTTTAATGATACGTTTACTTAGTAGAACGGAAAGTAAATTAAAAAAAAAAATCAGTGGAAATTTTTTTTTCATTTTCTTTATTAAAATTTTTAGAGAAAAGAAAAAAATAATCTAACTGTGTATAGTTTTAAGCTAAAATCGATCAACTTATAATTGTTCGGAAAGTAGAGGATGGAAAAAAGAAAATATATACCTTTTACATTTACAAAATTACACTAGATAATAAAAAAATTAACACAGGTACTCCTTTTAACTTATAAAATTACATCATGTACATAAAAAATGATGCATATATTATTTTTTATTTATCAAATTACATCATATATATTTATTTTTCTTAATCAGGTAAATAAGCGCATAAAAAAAAAGATTTATTCATCCTTCTCTTCTATTTTCTGAAGATAATTTTTTATCATAATTTTTTTCTCTTTTTTATGTCATTTTAGGTTAAACAGAGCAAAGTGAGGGAACGAAAATTGAATTTGATGATATCATCTCACGCTATCAGTCAGCTCGAACACTTTAATATTTGGATTATTAAAAAATTAAAAAGTTAAAATTAAAAATAAAAAAGGAAAAATGGCATCGAGTCAGTCAAATTATTTGGGTTGATAAGATTAAGTTTAAGTTTGAGAGTTTCAGGTTAATTGGAAATTTTTTATAATATCTTTATTTCTCGATCCGCTCTGAAACCACCCTATCAATCAGAGTGACCCCCACTCCCCTCTAAATTAATTAGATACTCTATTTTTTTATATTTTAATTTTGTTTTTAAATTTTAAAAACAAATATAAAGAAATCGATAAACTGGAGTATGGCTATGGCGGCGACGACGACGCTGCTTCGAAGCCTTCCGTTTGGATCCTTTCTCCCGCTCAAATCCCTCTCAGATCTTCGCTCGATCCCCAGGAATCTCTCCCCTTCCATTGCTGCCAGCGTATGCTTCTCGTGCTCTCCGTCCCTTCATCTGTTTTGCTGGCTTACGTTCGTATCTCGTGGATCAGATGGAGGCGACCCAGCAAATCGAAGAGAAGACGACGACGAAGAAGGTCTTTGTCGCCGGCTCGACCGGAAGGACCGGGAGGAGGATAGTGAAGCATCTGCTCTCGCGGGGGTACGGCTTGCGCGCCGTCGTGCTGGACTTGGATAAAGCGAGGAACAGCCTTCCTAGGGATCCCAATGTGGAGTTTGTCAGTAGCTCGAACTGGGATTTGCAAAACCCTAATTTGATTCTTCTTCTTCATTCATTCATTTTCTTTCCCCCAAAAATAATCTGCTTCCTAGGTTTTTGGCCGCCATTAGGGATTGGCTGAAGCTCAAAAACCCTAACTTGGACGGGCTTAATGTTGAATTCCTCTGGGCCTGTTTAGCATTTGATGGAATTTCTGTTTAAAAGATGAGACATGGGTATCTTGATTGCTCCTTTTGTAATACAGGTCAGGGCCGATGTGACCGGAGGCTCGGAGCAGCTAGCCGAAGCAATTGGTGATGCCGATGCAGTCATTTGCGCAACAGGGTTTCGATATTCTTGGGATATCTTTGCTCCCTGGAAGGTAACCTACTGAAATGCATTGAACCCTCTAGTCTTTCTTTACATGGAGCTATCTTTGTCTTTGTTTCCTTACGGTTAGCTTCATTTAGGGCAAAATTATACGGTGACATGATTCTTTTTTTGGTATTCCTGACCAACATTTTGAAGCTATTATCCTTTTGATCCTAGGACGATAAAAGATAGATATGGTCAGTGTAGTGTAGTGCAGTGGTAAAGCACTCAAGAGAATAAAAAAGAGTATCAGTTCGAATCCCATTAAGAATGAATATTCTGAAGGTCAACCTCTGAGTGTGCATAAGTTATACTCTAGATTTACCCAATAGGCCAATCAAGAGGAAGACCATCTATCTTTAAGATTAGTTGGACGATATGATTTGGGTGTAGTTCTTCTAGGTTTGGTTAAATTCTCTTGTATAAATCCTACTATTTTTATAATGTTCAACCATCAATGTTTCCTAACTTAAAACTTTAGTTAAATCAATTGGTGAGTAGCTTTGAACAACGATCTTAGGTCATGATTTCACTGTTGTTTGGTCAGTAGTTCTCAAATTACATCATTGCTTAGATTTCTAGTGGACTTAAAAGTTAGCCTAATTTTTGATATGCTATTCGATAAACACCTTGGCGGTTGACAACTTTGGCACGGTCAATCTAGTGGAAGCTTGTCGGAAAATAGGGGTTAATAGATTCATCCTTATCAGTTCCATTTTAGTCAATGGAGCTGCGATGGGCCAAATCCTTAATCCAGCTTATATTGTACTAAATGTATTTGGACTAACTTTGATAGCGAAACTCCAGGCAGAACAATACATCCGACGCTCTGGAATAAACTACACGATCATAAGGCCAGGAGGGTTGAGGGACGAACCCGCATCTGGTAACATTGTTATGGAACCAGAGGTAGTATACTCATTATGACTTCGAGATATTAGCTATATAATAGGCAAATTGCTTATCCGAACATGATTTGTAGGATACGCTTTACGAAGGTTCGATCTCCCGAGAACAGGTTGCTGAAGTTGCTGTAGAAGCACTGTTCTATCCTGATGCCTTCTTCAAAGTGGTGGAGATCGTCGCCCGAGCTGAAGCCCCAAAGCGATCTTTAAAAGATCAGTTCAGTGCAATTAGACAGAAATGACATAGTTGTAAGATAATGTGTAAGTGGGGTTATTCTATCCACACTATATATTTCCTCCTATTCAGCCTTGTCGGTTCATTCGAGTCTTCGTTTAAAGTATTTATACATGACCTTACCGTATAGTTTGCACCCAAAAACTCCAAAAGCAAGAAGAAAGCTTTTGACATATTGAGATAATTGATTCATGAATCTATATATTGATATTGACAAAGATATAGTGGTCTTATTGCTTCATCCTATTAGTGGCCTTTGTGAACTCCTTTGATTTCAGTAGGGGCAATCTATTTTGGTTTAGTTTCGATACATGTCTACTACATATTCTGATGCCTTCTACAAAGTGGTGGAGATTGCCACGAGAGCTGAAGCACCAAAGCGATCTTTAATAGATCAGTTCAGTGCAATTAGACAGAATGACAAATACTTCCAAGGTAAGGTGTAAATGGGGGATTCTATCCGCACTGTATATTGCTCTTATTCAGCTTTGTTGATTCTTGTCTTCATTTAAAGTATTTTTATACACGATCTTGCCGTATAGTTTGTACCCGAAACTCCAAAAATAAGATGACTAACATGAGAACTCCTTTGATAGTGACCTTTGCGAACTCCTTCGCTATCAATAGGGGCAATCCATTTTGGTTTAGTTTCGATACATGTTTACCTATTTGAGTAACATGAGTTTGAATATGAGATTTGAGCATTTATAAATTTAAAATAATTCTATCAAGAAACTTATCCATACTTGAAAGTATACATTTCTTGTATTTTTTTAATTACATACTACATAGATAAGCATGATATAAAGTCTTAAACATGCTACTGAGCTCCATTGGAAAACTTGGTGATCTTATAAATTGGAGGTGAGAGTGTCATTATGAGCAAAAGATTGGTTAAATTGATTTAACTAATTGAATCAAATGAATTTGAAATTTTAATTTGATTGATTTGAAAATTTAGTTTTTTTAAAAAAAAATCAATTTATTTATTTATTTAGTTTAATTTTGATTTTAAATTTCACAGATCCAATAAATCGAAATATTATCATCAATTAATATACTTGAATTGAACAACACACAACTAGCCTAACAAATTCAATTAATCGAATTGCTCAATATTAATGATAAAAAATTAATTTAATAACTGATCTATTAATTAATTTTATGTCAATCTATTTATTTAATTTTTATAACAAAATTAAATAAATTTTATTTAAAAAAATACCGATTGTTCTCGAGGTGATAGATTTGCTAATAATGTTTTGAAGGTAGTCGGTTTAAAGAGTTGGAGGTGTCAACTCAATAATAATAATAATAATAATAATAATAATAATAATAATAATAATAATAATGGTATGAAGATCTTTTCCATACAAAGTGCCGTTGTGTTAGGTAAATACTTTATAATTTATCTAGTTGTATCTTACTATAGGGCCAATGATACTGGGTTACTTGGGGTGAACACTATCATCTTTTACTCTAATAATAGTTTGAAGGCCGCTAGGGTAAGGTGCAATAGCAAAGCGCCTTAGCGCCTTCTCAATTTTCTAAACATCTAAGAATTAAGTTTTAGCTTATACAAATTAACGAATATATTTTTATCAATGGACAGTTGACTTAAGAATACTGTACTGATGAACCACCCATTATGAGCGCTTCCTGATTTACCTTGATGGCCTATGAAAAACTTCCATGAAACTAAGTCAATCACCACTGGATTAGTCAATATTATTGGATAGCTAATGTCAATAAAAAAATATTAGTTTGAATGTGTCCCCACGAGTAGTCAATTGGTTGTCGAGCTATATATTACCACAATAATGATTTCAAGGTACCACAAAAGCATACATAGCACCTCAGAGGGTGATTTAGCCATGTTAGAATGAAGCGTCAATTCTCATGGGATTCATTCCCCATAAGAAAAATGCATTCCACTACATACTCTAATTTACCCATCTGTATTTTATCATGGAACCAAGTGAACACATCACTTTTTTACCAATATTGGTTTAAAAGAGCCCTAGATTATGATACAACTACAAGGCACCCAAGCAAGTCTCCCAAACACCAGCAATTCAATGAAAAACTTCAATGAGACCCAATCAATCATCCTAGGACTAGTTAACAAGAAAAACTGGTGCCAGCTAAAAAAAAACAAAACAATGTGTTTTGAAGAAGCAACCTATAAAAGTTTAGCAATATTAGAATTTGGAGATTACTCCATTACTAACAAATCCATTACAAGTCTTCTACTCGAACTTGATGGCCGCATTACATTTCTGTTCATATAAAAATTTCCACATGATTAAGGTTCACAATCTGAGTCTCAAACATGTTTCATAAACCTTAATGTGATTTCTCAAACTACAGCTCATATTTAGATGATTCGAACCACTCCGTCCATGATCATAATTCTGTTGGAGTCCTGCATTCTCTGTGAAGAAAAATAAAGGAAGAAATATATTAGAAAAATTCATGTTCAGATACCATATTCGAGTCAGTTTAATTTTTGAATACCTCCAAGATGAACGATATCTGGCGTCTTGTGTAGCGGTTTGTTGTTTCCCGGTTGACTAATCCTTCGATTTCGTCTATGGAAATTTGATCCAAGTGGTTGAGCATAACATGCTGGCCTAAGATCGCTTCAAATGCTTCAATTCTATATGAGAAAAGGAGGTTTCAAGTTTGCTAGTGAACAGTTCGTCAAAACTTGAACATCATACAGTTAGTTGCAGAAAGAATTCGGTTGGAACCTGTCAGCGGGTAACTCGACTTCATTCATGCCGTGATCAGCATCAACGTCCATTGGCTCCACCGTACTGTGAAGAAATGACAAACTATTAATATGTAAACTGGACGGATGAAATAAAGAGCAAAGATAAATGAAATCACCTTCTACCGCCATCAGGATACTCATTCTGGTCGGTGTCATGATCGGTTTTTTGCTTCATTTCTAGTTCTCTTTGTTCGCGCTCTTCCATGTCAGTTAATTCTTTGTGATATATGGCGAAGTTGAGGACTTGCAATGCAGCCTCAACATCAGCTTTCAGAACCTTTGCCAGTGGGGAGAAAGGTCAGCAAGTTTGTAGAGAAATGTTAAACTGATTCATTTCTTCTCTTGCTAAGAGGTTTCGATTGGAGGATGGCATACAAGAATATAAATTAACAGATAAAAACTCGAGAAGAAAAAATAGAAGCAAGAGAACTTCGCCTGGATAATTTGTGCTCTTGTTCATATAAAAATTATGAAGTGAATGGATAAAGTACCTCGGTCCTCAGTTTCATTTTGCTATGAGCAGTTGAGAGACGAATTATGGTCTCTAGGGTTCTTGCAGTAATTGGAAGTGTACCTCCTCCATGCTAGAGAAAAGAAAAAAAGGAACACAAACATCATGAGACAGCTTTTAGGATGAAATGGAGCAAACCTTCACAAATTATGTACAACTTCCTCGAAATGTTTACTAGAGAAACTTTTTTTTTTCACGCCTACTTGGTCTCACCTTAAATTTCAAATTTCCAATCTTCAATCCAAGTCACATAACTTCATAATCTCAACTAACAATCTAAGTTAGAGTGTGTAGACAAACTAAAAGGAAAAAAATATATACAAAAATAAACAATCTAAGCAATATGAAATTAACTATATGGTACTCAAACCAACATGCAAGATTAGATACACTAGTAAAATTCAAATGGATTATTTTCTTATTGCATTAATTAATTTTTTCTAATCTCCTTCATTTGACAACTCCCACTTTAATTAACTTGATTTTTCTTAATGTTACCTTGTGATCATGTTCATAACTAACCTATTTCTCTCATTTTATGATCATCCAATAGTCTTTGCTCACAAATGTTATAGTTCCTCCTTAGTTCACCTTAACATTCTCATTTTTTCTAAGTTGCTTGTTTCACCACTTTGATCCAAAAAATATGAATGATTATAGCGAAATCTTATAAAATCACACAAGATTAGGAAACTTCTCTATTTCAATCATTCATTTTTCTCTGAATAACAATATGTTCATCTTATATTTTATATCTTTGAATAATAAATACAATTTTTTTGAACAATTGTGTATAGTAACTTTATTTCCATTCCTTTAAACTAACTCCCATAATTCTTTTCTAATCTCATTAACATGTTCATCCTATGTCTTTATCTTTGAGCAAGAGATTCAAAATATTTAGAACTATGATGTATAATAATTCTAATTCCGTTTTCCTTTAAACTATTCCCACGATTCTTTTTCTTATTAATGAAATTATGTTACATGCATTTACTTCTGCTTAATATTTAGTTTCAAATTTATTCTTGACAATTGAAACTTTGAATTTAAGTAATTCACAATCTCACAAATTAGTAGAATATCATCTCCAAAAACATGCATCAAAGAGATATATCTTGAACATGTAGATGAGTTAACCTATTACATAAATAAAAGATACAAACTTAGAATTGATAGTTAAGTATGAGGACAAATTGAATTAAATTTGTTTGTTTTTCATATAGCATACCTTTGCATTTGCGCCAGCGTCCCTCAGCTCTGCATAAGATGTCGCTATATGATCAGATGCCTGTGTAATAACTAAGGGTTTATCAAAAATGTCTACAGCAAAGAAAATTCAAATGCAAGAGTGGATGGGGCATCAAATAAATTTGCTCAAAATCAATATTAATTGAGATTTATAATTAAGTTGCAACGGAAATATGAATGTTGTTTTCGATATGACCTCATCAGTAAGCTTTGGTTGATAAATGTTCTTTGCATAGTAGATGTACTTCTTGAGGAAATTGATAGTTAGTCTCTCATGTTTTTGCTTTTTCCCCTTTTTCCTTTCTTGTCCATGGAGAGCTCGATTGTACTTAACAAAGACAGATGTATCGACATTACCATCATCATCTTCAGTATATCTCTCAGATTTTTCAAGCCCTCCAATGCCTGTCCATTCTAGAGTTGTTAAGACCACGAGAAGATGAAAATGCAAGAATTTGATGCAACATATTGGTTACCTCTGTCATCTGCGCAATATCTGTGCATTCTAGAGACATGATCTGAAATTTGACGGTCGATCTCAGGATCCATTTGATCAAGGACAATGAAAAGCAAATCAAAACGAGAAAGCAGTGAATCAGGAAGTCCAATGTTCTTCGTGGGTGTCAATGACCGATCATACTGTTCAGGTAAGTATTCATAAATGTTAAATGGAGTCTCAGATGAAGTTCTGAAACTTATTTGTTCCATTCAAATGCTAAAAAAAGAAGTAAAGATACAACTTACAGTTCCATAAATAGGATTTGCAGCAGCTACCACACTGCATCTAGCATTTAGTGATGCATGAATGCCTGCCTTGGCAATTGTCACTGTCTGTTGTTCCATAACTTCGTGTATGGCAACGCGATCTAGATCATTCATCTTATCAAACTCATCAATACAGATAACTCCTCTATCAGCTAGAACCATTGCACCAGCTTCAAGCCTTCTCTCACCTGAGTATGTGATTCATTAAAAGATTTCTAGCAATCAGTTGACAAGAAAATTGCAAAACGGCCAGATAAATTACCAGTTTCTTGATCAGAAGTGACAGCAGCAGTCAAGCCAACACCTGACGAGCCTCGACCAGACGTCGAGATAGCAAGAGGTGCAATATTCATGATAGCTCTTAGCAGTTGGGATTTGGCAACTGATGGATCGCCGACCATCATCATGTTTATGTCACTGCAATAGAAAAAGGAATAACTAGTCACGTTAAGCTACTACCAAAAACAATAAAGTGAGATTGTGCTCGAGGATTGTGATAACCTACCCTCTTAAATGAGTTCCATTTTTCAAATTCTTTTCTACGCCACCAAGCATCAGTAAGATGACTGCCTTTTTTATCCACAGATGACCATATATTGAGGGTGCAAGCGAGTTCCCGAGCAGATCAAATGCATCATTTCTCTTTGCTATTTCTTTTATTTTCTTTGCCTCTTGAATAGAAATATTTGGCGCATGGGCACCTTTGTTTAAAAGAGAAACATGGTTGGCTATGAGAATAGTCCTGTAGTAATGGAGTTTTTCCTTTGTCAAAAATTCAGGACCAAAATAAGTTAAAAGAACTACAGCAATATTAAATCCACCTAAAGACTCCATTCAAGCTGCCTTTGCTTTTCCCAGGGAATGCTTTATAAACGCCTACAATTGCTACTCGATCACCGGGTTTGCAAGAATCAACAAGATCATCTTCAACAATTATATCCACAGTCCTTGGAAGCTGGCCAGGGGCAGAATTTTCAGGCATTTCTTGCATGGACAAAGTTTGATGATCCTTATACTCGCAGAGCCCATGTTCAGTTACCAATAGATTGCCATTTTCATCCTGATAAAGTTATCAAGGGAAGCAGATGCATTAGGAAACACACTAGTTGAGAATCATTGAGTTAATTTCCTTACCCTGGTTGGATGAGCAGAACCTGTAGGCAAGCCAACAGTCGATGTAATGTCCCTGTACTCACGAAATGTGAATTGTTTTGTGGCTGGACAATAGTGAACACTTTTGACGACCTTTGGCTTTACAAGAGAACCTTCACACAGATAAAGGAACATGGTTAGAAACAAAGAACTATGGCAGTTCAAAAGCTAGAATAAGCATTCAATCAAAAGATTAGACTAGTAAGAGACATAAATAGAATATAAGTCAGAAAGCAATAAAATCTTCAAACTATGAAAATCAGAGAAACTAAAACTAATCATTCAATTCAATTAGCAGTTAAAACACTAGTTAAATTGTTTGATGCTATTTTAGATAGTCGAGTTCCAACATTTTTCAAATTTCATGCTTTTCGATGGAAGTAGAATGCAAATAAAAAGGTAGTATGTTTGGTGCACTAGACTTAAATCATCAACCTGAGTATCCTTTTATCTGAAAGAAGATAGAAAGTAGCAATAATTGGAACCTTCCATTCGATAAACACCAACAACATTATTTATCAAAATGTCAACAAGGGATGAATCACAATTACTAAAACAAAACAATTTCTTATTAGAGACATCAATGATCATATAACATAGAAAATGGGTACGGATGAGAGTTTAATTTAAGTACATTGGCGACGATGCCTTCAATGCAGATAAAGGAACATGATTAGCCACAAAGAACTAGCGAAAGATAGAATGAGCATTCAATCAATCATTTAATTCAATTAGTAGTTTAAGCTAGAATGAGCATTCAATCAAAGATTAAACTAGTAAGAGATGCAAATAGTATATAAGACAGTAAGCAATGAAATTTTCAAACTATGACTCAAAGAAACAAAAACTAATCATTTAATTCAATTAGTAGTTCGAAACACTAGTTAAATTGTTAGATGCTATTTTAGATAGTGAGTTCCAACAATTTCAAGCTTTTCGATGGAAGTAGAATGCAAATAAAAAGGTATTATGTTAATGCACTAGACTTAAATCATCAACCTGAATGTCCTTTTATCTGAAAGAAGATTGAAAGTAGCAGTATGTTAATAGAGGCATCAAAGATCAAATAACATAGAAATGGGTACGGATGAGAGTTTGATTGAAGTACATTTAGTGACGATGCCTTCCACACAAACCATAGAGCCGATGAAGGAGGACATCAGATCCCTAGGTGTGACCCTATGGAAACCAAAGGGTCCTTTAAAGCCCACTTGCACGCGATACCGTTCTTTCAACTTAGGGTTCACCCTGCGCGCTTCATCCGTCACGGCGTCGGAGATCGGCTGGATATACTCCGCCGGACTACGGATCAACCTAAAATGAACGAAAAATCTAAAGAATCTACAAGCAAGACGTAATTTTTAGGGGAAAGAGAGTTTATGATTTGGTTTTTAATCTTCCGTTACCTTCGAGCGAAATCGAGACTGTAATTACGAAGGTCGTCTATGGCGATGATGAGACGCCGGCCATTACACTCGGCTAATTGCCTCACGGAATCCATGTAAGAACCCTTGCGAACCCCAAAAAAAACACACAAAAAAGTGAAATTTAATCCAACAAAAAAGGATTTGTTCGCGAGGCGAGAACGGAAGATCAAAAAGCTTACATGTTGCTCCAAGAAATCACGAAACGTCGACTTGTGAGCCGCCATCGCCTGCTCGTTCACGTCCATCGAACGCCGATTTCGTTCTGTGCAATTTCTTTCCTTTTTTTGGGTGAAAATGGGGCCTGAGGCCGCTAGGTACTGTTCTTAATCGAGAAGAAGGTATGCTTTTGGCGGGAAATGGAGCGAGCAAGGTCGCATTGGCGGGAACGAAGATTGGATCCAGTGATCCTGGTTGTCCATATTTTAATGCTCGATCTCGACCATTCATACGGGCGATGAAAAAGTGTATCTGATAATCGTGTTTTGCACGAATCGTTAAGTTAAAGTAGGCAGCGAAGAGTACGAGATAAACTTTATAATTATGGATCAACATGTTCAAATAGTTTAATTTTTTTTATATAAAATAGAAATATATAAATATATTTTTAAAAAATATTAATTCATTTTAATTTTAAATTTTGACTAAACCAAATAATTTTAAAGATTTTCATCTGCATAAAATATAAAATTAAAACCTAAAAATAAAAGGAAAACTTTTGATCCAAATTATTATAAATAAATTTTATCAAATTGTTTTATTTTATAATAACTTTGATAGAAACAAATTACAATCTGTCATGAATATATTGTAGCGTTTAGATTAAATTGAAATAATTTTTATAAAATTTAAAAAACATATTTTAATATAACAATATTTACGAAGAAATATGAGCCCGATCAATATTTGATTCTCTTAAATATTATATCGATTTTAATACTAATAACATTATTATTAGTCAGATAAAAAACATAAATGGTCAAAAATGAAATATAAATAGTAATATTTAAACAAATTAATCAACTTTAAAATTTTAAAAATAATTGACATAGATTTTTGTAAGGTCATATGAAACTACTCGATGTAATTAAAATTTTATTTTATTTA
>JBBPFP011129490.1:0-11770 GCA_037974795.1 Kaempferia galanga | reverse complement strand
GTCTTTGGCATGAAAATCACATCATCTAATGATTTGTTAATGCATAGATTTATTCAAAAAAAATTCTGACTTTAGGTTGTAACCTATATTACTTGAACTCGGGTAATAGTATCTGACATGCATGTATGGTCCAAGAGCCTATATGCAGATATGTAAAAGGTGGTAAGGATCTATTTGTAATATTTTTTGTCATAATACATATATAAAAATAGAGGCTACCTAGAGGTTCTTATGAGGAACATTTCCCTGTAACATTGGTATTGGAGCCGAAGCCAGAATCTGGATCTCATCATTTGTTTCTATTCTCCTCATCCGTGTGCTCTTCTCTTTTTCTATCGCCCAATCCGTCTTGTTCATCTACGGTGAGAATCCATCTGCTTTGCTACTTCTGTCATTCCACAAAGGACTACGATCCATTGCACCACATCTATCCCATGTTTGTTGCTCTACGTCTTTACTTGTACACATGCATGTCCCCTTTGTTTTTTGGGTGATATTATTCTCACTGCATATTACCTCATTAAACCGCATATCATCCTTCACTCTTCGAAAGCAAATTCCCTTTGCTATTCTCTTTCTACAATTTGTTAATAACTTTTTTGTTCACCTAGTATAGTTGTGACAAGTTATCACGAGTCTTTAAATGCACTTTCTTTGTTCACCTAGTATTGTCATGATAAGCTATCTTCAAGATCTATTTTTCTTTTGTTATTCAGATTTTTATCCCTTTGGATGTGACATTTATCAATCCTACTCCTTTCTTTTCAGTTTTCATCTACATTTCTTTATGAGTCACTTCAGGAAAGTTTTCCTCTTCTTACCCCATCATGCCTCTCTATAGATGTGACGCCTCCACCTAAGGACCTTCCATCACCTTCTTTTGATTCACCACTTGATCCTTTTGTAGTTGTTGACCAATCATCTGGGGCATCCCTTGTGGGTGTATAGTCAATGAATGTGCCTTGGAGACACTCAAGTAGCTCCCTAGGATTCTACCACTCTCCAACTGCCAATTGTTGTCCTGGATCCCTCTTTAATTTGTACATTCTCATTGTCTTTCAAAAGGTACTCGTAAGTATTTCACTTCTCATCCATTACTTGCTTTAAATCCTATGCATTTTATCACCCCAATACTCAAACCTCCAGCGCCTATGCCATCATCATTAGGAGACAGCTACAAGGATTCTAAGTTACCTGGAAGGTACTCCTGGGAAATATATCATTATATCATAATCAAAATCATCTTCAGGTCCTTGGGTACTCTAATGCAAATTGAGGCAAGTTTTCCTACAATAGACAATCTATACCCAGTTTTTACATTCTCTTAGGAATTAGAGGAATAAAAAGCAAATAATGGTGACTAGAAATAGTGCTGAGGAAAAATATATGGTCATCACTTATCAGCATGCAAGTTAATTAAGTTAAGCATGTGATGACCAAGATAGAATATGCCCTGTAGAACCAATGAAGTTTTTTACAGTGACAATCAAGCTGCAATGCATGTAGCCTTGAATCTTGTGTTCAATGTATTCGATGAGAGGATAAACTGATAAAGTATACAAAGATTGATTGTCGTTTTATTAGAGAGTTCAATCTAATGAGATCATCTCTTTTGCTAGTTTTAACAATCACTTAGACTTCTCGACCAAATTGTTAAGAGGGACTAGAGTTGAATATACATATAATTAGATAGATTTCTACAATGCCCAAGGTGGAGTATTATATGGGCCATGAATTTATGTGCAAATATGTAAAGGGAAAATGACTTATTTATAATGTTCATTTTTGTCATATTACATGTATAAAGGTAGACAAGACTATTTAGAGTTCCTTAAAGAGAACATTTCTCCGTAGTAGATTAGTTAAAATCTTTTAATCAGGACAATTGGGATGTCGCCAAGTTCGTATCAACATTGAGAGTGAATGTTGGAGTATCGAGTGTCTAGCACAATATTGAGGGATTAGAATTCTGAGTTAGTTGCTGCTGCCCACAATTTCTACCAAGTCCACGCACTGCCTATGCTTTTTAGGGTCATAAACTCCTAATGATATCTAGAATGCTTGCGGATGTGAATTTGATTTTCCTTTTTTTCTTTCTTGCTTTGCACTTGGCTTCCCACTAGTTCCAATCCATCTTTCAGCTAGCATCACATGATAGAGTTTCCTACATCTTGAGATGCTCAACTACTGCAAATCACAATTCTTATTCATATTTTAAAAAAAAAAACTACTACACGGAAATAACTTCAAGCTGAAATGTCATGAGCTACAGATGATTAAAAGCAATGGTCTTTAATAAATTAGAAATACAAATGCAAGATATATCGACAGACAACAGTGAATTTGTGAATGCTTTCCTAATGTACTTGAGGTTTAGCCTTCAAAGCACTATGCCAGAGCAAAAAGGTGTTTAGTAACTACACTCTCAAAACTATTATAGGGAAGCAGAGATTAAATGGAAGACAGCATGGTGGATATGAAAAAGTGTTTTTTAAAACCGATTTAAAAAGTACACGTCAAACAAATTTGTAAATTGGATTTAGAAATGATTTCCCAAAGTACGTACTTTCATAAGCATATTCGAAGTACTTTGGGAGTAATAAGGTGTTTAGTAAATAGATTCTAAAAGCATTTTATCTCAATGCATGTCTTCTCAAGATCATTCCCATTTTTAGATAATAATTCTGAAATACACAAATTATCCAACAAAAATGATCATATATATTAAATTATTAATTTTACCAAGGCTCCTCTTCCCCGGGATTCCGCATTGGCGAGAGTTTTGTACACTAAACTGCCCTTTTTAACTAATAATGTATTAATATTTAATAAGTACAATTTTGATATAATGATAACAGGGAATTAACACACACATCAAGATAAATAGTACTTAACAGATTAATAATGATTTCTTAGATTAACATATTAGTAACATTTTGGTAGCAGTTCAAAGATAACAAAAAAGTTCCCGTGTCACTAGAAGATGCATGTAGTGATAGATCTGACATAATAATATAATATTGCATGCTTGGGAAATAAGTGCATAAAGGAAAAGTAAAATTGCATTTCAAATAAAAAATGGATAAGAAGATGAACGAAAGGATACTAGAAGCTCCAGATCGTCTAATTGTCTCTTCTAAAGTTTTAAGTCTGTCCTCATTCAACTCACATGCTATGATTTTACCCTGCCCTTTCATAAGTGCTGCAAGATGGGCAGTTTTGTTTCCAGGAGCCGCACAAGCATCAAGAACCTTCACAAGCAGAACATAATGGGTCCTTATAAGAGTATCATTTCACAATAGAAAATGACAATATAAATATTGTGACTGGAGTAATATCTTATTTGTCATATTGTAATCTAAAATGATTCAATAGACGCATTCCAATTGAAGCAATCACATATGAACTCATTGGGTAGTGGCATGAAGAACAGGTCAACAGATATCAATCTACTATCTTACTTCAAAAAAGAATCAGCAATGATGAGAGATTACTAAGTTTACTAACAAACACACATAGATGAACAATCTATTTGATTATACAAGGTGAACAAGATAACTTTATGAATTATGACTACTATAAATATGTAATATGTAGCATTTCTTTTGATCACCTTCATAAATCATTTTTCCAAACAAACAGAGAGAAAATTAGAAATTGATATGGTATTCAATTGAGAGTCATGCAAGTTAAGAATTCAAATTAAACATTTGCATTAGATTAGTAAAATGATCATACTTGCCAGCCTGGTATAGGATTTAAAGCAACTGCCACCATCGAGCTTGCTTTTCCCTGAGAGAATGTGAGAAAACTAAAAGAATAAATCTAATTAACTACCCATGCAAGGCACTGAAAAGATGGAGAAAGAAATATTGAAGATATAAAAAGAATGAAGCAATCACAGCTAACTCTTTTAGCTCATCAACACTGAAGTCCACTAGCTGGTTTTAGCATAGGATTATTTCAAACAACAATTTCATTTCTTCTCTTAGATCATATGTGATATACCCATTTGTGGCAACAGAAACACAAATACATTTCATGTTGGTCGTTGTAACCCTACTAACTGTAACTGCAAGTTAGACAAATAGTACCACAAGAAACAATAATCAAGCGTTTATGTCACTAAGTGGAGTCAGTATATGGATCCTTCTACACAATTGAGTTTGATCCTCAAGTATATCCTCATTTACATTTAAATGAATTTTATCCTGTTCATCATCGCTAAGTTCAAATAATTGATAATATCACTGTTGGCAAATCACCTAATATTGTGTGTTCCTCCACATCAGATACATGGGTGCGGTGCAACACACATATGCTGGCCCAGACCTTTATTGGATAGTCAAAATGCTGAGAAAACCCTTCTTACTGTACATCCATGAATGGCAAAAAGATAACCTTGAAGTATATTTAAGTTCACATATATTACCCAAATAGCATTCTCATGGCAGCTGTACTTCATTTGGTTCTTTGACTCATTCTCTGTATAGCAATTCATGTATTGTAGCTGATGCTATAAAAGGGAATTTGAGACTCACATTGTTGTTGTACTCTCCATAATTGTATCATTAACAATATATATCTGTATACATGTGTGTATATATATTAGTTGATAGCTGTCATGCTTACTAATTCCTTTCATAATATTAGTTTGCTTCTGAATCATTTTAAATTGTCGTTCCATATCCAAGAAAATCATTATTTCAAATATAAAGTAGGATGTTGTGCATATACTCCAAAAGAAAAAGAAAAGAAAAGAAAATTGGCAATAAAAATTGTGATTTAGGGACCCACCTGTAAAAAGATGCTTCCATTTCGAACTAAAGGATGATCATGCAAATCAATACCAGATGCAAGTGATAGAACATCTGGAATAATGTCATCCCTTGAAACCTAAGGCAATATATCAATACCATGAGAGTTTGTTTTTGTTAAAAGCACCTAAGAGCATGATAATATAAAAAATAAAACAAGGAAAGCTAAACAAAAAAGGTGAAGATGAGTGCAAACAACTAAAAATCAGTAGAAAAGCCAGAGAAAGACAACTTTACTACCTTCTAAAAGGTTTCTTTTTTAGTAGAACATTCACAAGAATTTGCAAGTGATATCATCATTCACCAAATATGGAAAAGGACATAATCCAGTAACAAATAATCACTTAAGATCAGAGAGAGTAGTAGCTGTAGTTTATGTCAGTGAACTGATCCTTCTTTAGGTAAAAGAAAAATTACGATCCAGTAATTCTTTAAGCAGTGGATGTTTCAGTCCGTAATTCTGGATGATGATGGGATAGGTGTGATAATAAGGCAGTTTGGTTTGACTTTGCTGATAAATGATTATTAGTGAAAGTGTCCTACATTTTTATTCTAAAACCCTAGCATATCTCTTTGCAGTTGGCGCAGAACCCCTTGTGTCACTGCCATGACAACACCCTTTATCTCAGATAACTGCTAGCGCTTTCATGCTATGATGAGAACCTCAGTTGATGTTGTGTGAATTCTACGAAGATAAGAACTGAATTATTTTGTTCAAAGTTATTATTTTTGTTTAATCTAATATTGCAGGGAAAAGGCAACCTGACAAAGAATAAAATTACACGCTTTCATCATGCAAGTGAAACTCCTTCCATCGTGACGATCAGTGATAACCAACAAGAGTTAAAGTTCTAAAACTAGTAATGCATAAATTATCACTATACATGTGCACCCAAATCAGTTAATTTCTATGTGCCCCGTGTTTGGAACAATTACCCATGGTCATGGAATGTAACCAAACAGTCTAGTGAATACCTAACTATTGTGACTTAATGTTGTACCTAACAGTGACAACCTTGACGAAATATAAGTTCTAGTTAACTTGTGATGAGTCTTTCATCAGTAACTTGGTTCTCATTTATGTTCCACAAAGTTCAAATAGTAAGCCTACTAACCAGAACATTCACATAAATTCTTCTCAAGATTAAGCCATACAATTCATCCGCATGACAAGCCAAAATCAATCATCAAATTAATTATCAACAAATATGGATTTAGCCATTCAATTAATAGAGGTTTTTCTCCATAAATGTGAGAATTCATTAAGTCGATTGATCAGTCCTTCCAACCTCAAGAATAGAATTGATTAATCAGGAATAGAATATTTCTGAAGCAAGTTTGGCAAGCCATTAGCAAAGTTCATGAAGTTACTTTCAATTAGTAAATTTCTTCTTTAAAGGCTTTGTAGCTGTTACTCAACCTGATTTGACAAAGATGGAGAGTGATTACAAGGGCAGAAAGCTCAGCTACGGTACCACTCCTGGCAGACTTTGAGGACGCAAGACCTAGGAATGAACTGAAACTCACACTAAAGCACCGAAAGTGTTATTGATCTATGAGTATAAATTGTCTTAAATTGATTAAATATGCACTCTCATTAATGAGGTATCTTTTGCTGGAATTGGTAGGGTTTAACCCTGATAAATCTATAATTAAACATGTTTGGTGTGGAGCAATTCAAGAATGAGTTACCTTTTGGGAAGCTTCTTGCCTTGATCAAAACCACAAGGCTAATGATATGTGAGATGTCGATCAAAATGGATAATAGTAATACCTCAATGTTACCAAATACATGTGTGTTATATATTGGTAGAAGACCATGACCCAACTAGTCGGTGTGTGATTCGAGGATGAACCAACAGAAGCGAGTGAGCCTGTACAATTTGGTCTGACATGGACAGGGAGCGGAGCGATAGCTAGGAAAAAGAGCTCAGACAATGCATGATTCCAGCAGGCTTCTAGGCCACATGGGCAGGAGCAAACCAAAACACACACCAACACATGAGAAGTGTGAAACGACTTAATAGATTAAATGTATACCCTTAGTAACGAAACGTCTTTTGGAGGAATTGCTTGGGTTCTCTATAAGAGATCCTTAATTAAATGTGTTATGGAGAAAATTAACCTTTCCGAAAATTACTTGCCTAGGAGTGAAATTCCACTATGGATCAAAATTGTGAGGCATGGTGGTCAAATTGGATAACACAAAGATCTTGTCGAGTACACAGTGTATTACATCTAGAATAAAATTTGAGGGGGGAACAGATTGAAACAGTTTATATGAAGACAATCAAATGTTTGGGTAGTGTCAAATAATTATGAGAGAAATTCAAATATCAACAAAACACAATTAACGACTGTGATGGAGTACAAGATGAATAAACCATAAATTATATCACAAGAAAGGAAAGTTCAACCCTAACTTGATAAGTTTAAGATGATTAGAATTGAAGTACCATTATATTTGTTTTTCCTAACTCTTGCATCACAACTTCTGCATCCACTTTGAGTGTGTTTATCCGTATATACCTTGGTTTACAAGCAACTGCAATAAGACACATGTCAAATAGAAAAAGAAAAGGAAATGAGGCATGAAAATTCAAAAACACTAAACAATAGGAACTAGAGTCAACTTGAAAAAGATGAAAGAAACTAGGATTGTGTAATACATATGCCCAACACACAAAAAAAGGAGATATGGAAATACATAAACACTGACAAGTAAGAATTAGAGTTCACTTAAAAGATATGAAAGAAATTAGGACTTGCATCCTTTTGACCACTTAAGACATTTAAGCAATCCTTATGAACTCAGAATCCAGTGGAATTCTGGCTTTGAAAATGTCAATTAGTATAGTCTCAGGTGCTTGGCATGAAAAATGACTTGCGCATCTAAAGAAAACTTCAGAAACACTTCACTACATTGCAAAACTAGAAGACTGTCTGCAAAACTATACAAAGTGCATATATGCAAAGTTAATAATAAATAGCTATATAGATGCAAGACCTTTCTGTAGGCATCCACATCTACATCATCATCGGTAAAGAAAGTAAAAGTTTGAATATACACAAAAAGATTGCAGAATGAAATGCTGTCATGCCCATGGAAAAGAGAAGTACCTAATTGATTCATTCCTTATTATCATTAGTTTTTAATACATAATTCAAAGACTAAATTTCACAAACTAATTCTAAACTGATCACTAAATTGGCCTGCCACTAATCATCCCTTTGCTTTGGATCTCTTCTCCACAACTCAGACTGCAGCAATCTTGAACAGGAAGGACCTCATTGTGAAATTCTGGTAGACGCTCATTGACTTCACGACCACTGTCTCAGCTGTCAGTGGCTGAAGTTTTCTGGATTCATCAAAGTCCTCAATGACACCTCAATCTACATCACCATCATCATGGTTTGGCTAGATGGGCAAATTGCCTTTGTCATCAAGATCAAAAATGACGAATACACCTGCATGCGGACCTTGTATTGCAACACTCTTGATGACATCAACATCCTATTCAACATTTACATGCACATGAGTCTTGCTTTTGTCACTAAACCTGATAGCATGCACAAGTTCATGTTCTACCAAGCAAAAACTTATAAGCCCCTCATAACCCAACTACTAACATGACTTGCAGAGGACTACCATGAGCGACTGCAGTAGAGAAGGAAGGCCCTTCTTAGGCCCTTTTTGCTCTTGCTCTTCTGCAGAGTGTTAGTAACTCGACATGTGTGAGGGTGCAATGGGTGAGAGGCAGCAGATGGCAAAGAATGGAATGAGAATGAAGGATGGAAATGAAGAACCAGGAGGCATTTTGGCAAACAAAAAAAAAAGATGTGTCCATCTGTTCTTCCAACCAATTCAGAAGATGTGACATGGGGAAATGAAGTAGGGGCTTGAGCTGACCAGTTTCCTTCCACTCCAATCCATCCAGACAAATAAATAGCAAGAAGGATAGAAAAATTAGGAATTCACCTTTTTTTCCATCCATTCACTAACTTATTTGGCAAAGTAAACCAAGGTTCAGAGTTATACTCCATTACTTTCCTTAAGTGTTCTTTTTGACAAGCAAGTCATCAAGGTTGAACAATAAACAAATACCCAAACTCATCTCACAAACAAGAAGCAAAAATAAAATATTACCAGGAACACAATTATTTTGGAGTAAATCTTCAATCTTCTTGACTTTCCGTTTTGTACAAATCTTTGCCAAAGCATATTCTAGCTTATTTTTGTGAAGGGTAAGAAATTTCTCAACTGCACCAGTCATTGCTATTTCCTGGTAGAAAACATATAAAAAGAAATATAAAGACAAAAAAAATCATAGTACGTCAACATTAATTTTTAAGAGTGATTTGTTATCAAGTTACAACAATTAGAATAAAAGTATAAAATATAGGAGAGCATGAAACTTGGGTAAAATATATCAAATAAATGATTCCATCACCAATTTGCATCAAGGAAACAACAAAATACAAAACGTAAGGCATCTAACTTGTCAGCAGTTCAGCTCAATATGTAAGGCAAAAAGACTCAAAATTATCTAACATATTTTCTTCATTAAAGAAACAACAACAAAAATTCCAATTAATGATGATGATGATGATGCACAGTAGGTATTAAAAGAACCTAGCATATAAAGCACTGACCTGGCCAAACAGAATATCATAGAGAGTCACATATACTAGTTCTGCCTGCTTCTGTTAGAGGAAAGGGAAAAATAAAGTCAACATCACAAGGTTGTTAAGGCAATTTATGTAATTTTGACTTAAATATAGTCAAAGCTAGGTAGAATAAATGCATATGTTACAGAATGTCATGTGTACATTTCCATCACCTTCCACTTGCTATTTAGAATTTGAGTTGCAACTAAAACATCTTTAATAACTGGTAGACCTGTCAACAAAGCATCAATAGGATTTCAGAATTTTGTTATGCACACTACATGCAAATCACATCAAAAGGTTTTAAACTAGTACACGCAGGTTTCAGATTATAATTATTTAGCTTAAGTGTAGAAGGATTTTCTTTACGATTATATACTGGCAATACTTTTTTCTTTTTGCAAGATAGACTACTTAAAATGTATCAGTATTATCCATAATTTTGGAATGGGTAGTATCTTGATTAAAAAATCAATTCCAAATAGAGCTCTAATGCAATTCGAGATATGTAATGCAACAGGAAACTATTAAAGTTGAAGGGTAATTTAAATTCAATGATGTAATTTAAGAGGTACTAAAAGGCAGGAGATAATAATAAGTGAATCCATTAATAAACATATGATAGGATAGGCCAAACAAATGAAAAAAACAAAAAAACTTTAAGCAAAATTTCATGATACTGCAAACAAAATGAATCCTAAAATGGTAAAGTAATGTTATTTGGACTTGTGCTAAATTTTGTAGGCCATAATTATACATGGACAACCATATATCACACTTGCCTCAGAAACTTAAGGTTGAAATTGATATATGGAGTGACATATAGATACTGTTGGGCATATTCTACATTTGCATAATTCCATGCAACGAACATTATAGTAAAAGTATAAGATTAATTATAAGATTAGAAAATAAACTGAATGTTAGTCAAACACGTCCTTAGAGGATTTTTTTTTTAATACTTTGTGTTAACTTAGTTGAAGAAACAATGCTAATCACTAATCAACATAAAGTAGATACAAATAATATTACTCTTCCAGCAGGTAAGTTGATGGAAAAACTTGATGACAACTCTTTCAACACCAACTAGAGCAATGAAGATAAAGAATAAAACAAAACAAAAAACACTTAAAGCAGCATAGGCGCATAGAAGGCTTTTGACCATATAGTAAATGATGAAATCAAGAAGATAAATTATAAAAACTACAACATACTAAACAAAAAGCGATAATAAGATACACCTTGAGGCTTGAGAGGGCAAAAATTTTACATATAACAAATTCATCTTTTCTGCTAGTAGCAATAAAAATATACTAAAACAAAAAATAATCTGTCAGTTTATCAGTCTATGGATTTATGTTTCCAAAATAAATAGCCCATAGCAACTATATTGTCATTCTTATAGTATAATCTTTTCAGATTTTGAAAAAGAATAGTTTGTCTAAGTGAATCTATCCTTCCCACGCCAGTTAATCAGAGGAGGGCGATCAATTTGATTCCTACAGCTCAGCAGTGAGCCTTTTCACAGGTAACTAGCCTCACATTTGTATCGCATAACACTGAAAACCAACAATACGCTTCTCAAAATGTGCAGAAGGAAAAAAAAAAGTAGGAAAAGAACAGAGAGGTGTACACTTGAGGGTTTGGCAGACAAGGGCGAAGGTAGCTTTCTTATTGCGTACAGAGGGAGAGTAAACGAGGGATTTGATGGAAGCAGTGGCGCGGCGGGCGGCGTCGTCCTGGAGCACCCGCCGCAATACCCCCGCCGCCTCCCTCCTGGCGAAGTACGCCGATCGCTCGGCCTCGTTTCTGCTGCTAATACGGTGATTTCTAGATACATTTCCTTTCTTCGAGGGAGGAGAAGGAACCATGGTTCACGCCGCCGGCGAGCCCTACCACCGCCGCCACTGACGAGTTTTTCACCTCGTTCCTGAAATAGACCCGAGGAAGATCCCACGTTACGATTACACCGATATGTATCACAAATCGTTATAATTCAGATATAAATGAGTTACGTAACGGATATAAACCCTCAAAAGATATAATTAATAAAATACAATATAATCTTCTAATCCATAATCCCGATCCTTTTCTAATCTATATTAAGAGAGACCACTAAATAAAATTAGGAAGAATCAATACATAAATCTTTAGTCTAATCTAACGACCCTCCTGACATGGACTAAAAAAAGACCAGGGATTGTGGACCAGAGGATCCTGTCTGGAGGCTATCCACACCCTCGTAAATTACTAAACACACCTCATTTACTAAATACACCCAGCAA
>JBBPFP011129379.1:0-24247 GCA_037974795.1 Kaempferia galanga | reverse complement strand
CTTCTAATAGATCATATAATGAGTCTTTCTTTGGGTCAACACACTACACTAATGATTTAGAAGACAAACTATATATGCAAGCTTTCTTAAATATATATTTGACATAAAGAATGGTTCTCTTTTGGGCTAACCATATTTAACATTTATGTACACTAATCTACATGAATACTCCTAGCCTCTAATAGTTCTTATTTTGGCAATAGTATTTACTCGACTAAGTAACAAGTACAAAAAAAGATATATGAAAACTGTTAAAAATGTAACTACATAGGTATCAATCATTGTATTAGATATCATTCGACAAATACTGTCAACTGTTAATTGTGCAATGTCATCAATCGACTGATACTCTAAATGTGACAATTTCTAGACACAATAACAGTCGAGTTTTTTAGTCAAATCAAAAAAGCTTTTGTGCCTAAGTTATTAAGCACTAGTAGACTGAATCCTTATAGCAACGACTGATGTCAATCAATTGAGTACTCCAGTTGAATAAGAAACATTCTGTGCTTAACTTTATAAGCATCAGTCAACTGATAGCAATCAGTCAAGTACTTTAGTCGAGCTAATAGTATATTGTGTGCTTATGAGCATCTTGTCTGAAGGATCGAGTAGAAACGATAGAGGGAGGGGTGAATATCATTCGTTAAAAACTTTTCTTTTCATATTGATTTATAAAATAAATATCAAAGTAGCAGCGGAAAATATAGACAAGTTTGGTTACTTGGTTCGGAATCGGTAACGACTTCTATTCCAAGACCCACGATCCTTGATTGCATTGTTGGGCAATTCACTATAATTCTTCTTTCCGAAATCTCCGGAAAGAAGGAACTCGTACAAATGAGAAGAATAGTAATCCACTGTGGATAACAGAATAATTTTTTAATTTTCATATATCATTCATAAAACACATAGCTTATTTATAAGCTACTTACATAACTCATGAAAATCTACAAACTCCATATTTCTACCCCACTAACTCAATTAACATAGATACATTGAATATAGATATTTTTTCTTTAACTACTACGTACCACTACACCACTAATTGCCACCTCATCAATCCACTAACTCAATTACTAATTTTGAATCAGGTTATCAACACTCCCCCTTAATTCAAAATTACAAACATCAAGACATTATCTAAAATAAATAAATTTATCTCTTGGAAGTGACTTTGTCAAGATATCCGCCGCTTATTCATGTGTACTGTAGTGCTCCAACATAATTTCATTATTTACAAGTAAATCTCGAATGAAATGTAGACGAGTATTAATAAATTTAGTCCTACATGGAAAGCCAGATTTTTTTTTTTTTTTGTCATTGCAATCGTCGCCTTATTATCACAAAAAATAGTAGTTGTATTTTTTTATTGTTGGTGAAGATTTACAAGTAATCTTCTAAACCAAACTGCTTGGTAAGGAGCTAAAGTTACTGACATATTCTGCTTCTGAAGATGATAAGGTCATAGTAGCTTGCTTCTTTAAATTCCATGAAATTGCTCTTGATCCAAGATTAAAAACACTAGCAGAGGTGCTCTTTCGATCATCCATTGAACTTGCCGAATCACTATCAGTGAATCGATAAAGATCAAATCTTGAATCTCTAGTGTACCAAATTCTATAATCTATGGTTCCAGCAATATAGCATAAAATCCTTTTAGCTGCTCCAAGATGATGCTCGGTAGGATTTTACATAAACCTGGAAATTACACCAACAGAAAAAGTAATATCTAATCTAATATAAATTAAATAAATTAAACCTTCAACCAAGCTTCTAAAATTTTTTACATGAGCTTTCTTTGAACCGTCTTCCAGTTGTAACTTCTCATTTATATTCATGGGTGTAGTAGCTGGATTGCAATTGAGTAAACTAAACATTTTAAGAAGATCTGCTGCATATTTTCTTTGTGAGATAAAAAGCCCATCAACTCCCTGCTTCACTTCATGACCAAGAAAATAATACAATATTCTCATATCTAACATCTCAAATCTCTTCATCATAGATTTAAAATCGGTCAATAAAGAATCAGAAGAGCTCATAAATATTATATCATCGACATAAAGACACACCATAAGATAATCATCTCTACCTTGTTTCTTCACATAAAGAGTGGGTTCATTTTCGCTTCTTGTAAAACTATTTTATCAAAAATAGCCATCAATCTTGCTATACTATGCCCATGAGGCTTCTTTTAACTCATTAAGTGCTTTTCTTGATTTTTACACCTTTGTCTATTTGCCTTTAATTATAAAACCTTCTAGTTGATCCACATAAACTTCTTCTTGCAAGTCTCCATTTAGAAATGCAACATCAAATTGATAAACATGCCAATGTAATTGTGTAGCCAAGGTGAAGATAATTCTCACAGTTTCAAATCTAACAATGGGAGAAAATGTTTCCTCGAAATCAATACCTTGTTGTTGTTAATGCCCTTTTACAACAAGTAGAGCCTTATAGTTCTGAATGGTTCCATCGACATGATATTTTATTTTAAAGACCCACTTAAGACCAATCACATTCTTGCCCTCTGGGTAGATTCACCATCTCCCATGTTTTATTTTTATAGATTGCCAATAACTCTTCTTTCATTGCATTTCGTCATTCTTCTATTGTTACTACTTCAAAAGTTGTAGGATCTATAACAAAGAGAGCAAATTGACTTGATTCATAAATTTCTCTCAAGGATCTGACCTTTGTTGGAGGTGTTGCATCTGAAGATTCTTGCAAAGAGGATGAGCAGTTACTTGAATTTGATGGTGAGGAAGCTAGTAACACTAAAGGAGATGATTCAATATCTTCAGTTGTTGTTAGAGTTATGTTCTCCACTGGGATAGGAACTTGAGTCTTTTCATCTTGTGGATTCCAATTCCAACTTGAATCTTCATCAAAATCTATCTCTCCTTATAATCAATTTGCCAGTAGAAGGATTATACAACCTATATGCTTTTGATTGATTGCAATATCCGACAAAGATGTACTTTTTAGATGTCTTCTCAAGTTTTTGATGAAATTGAGAATTAATCAAAGCATATGTAATACAACCAAAACTTCTTATGTGATTTACCGATGGTTTTCTACCTCGCCATGCTTCATATGGTGTTTGATTCAAAACAGTCCTTGTTGGAGAAATATTCAGCAAGTAGACTGATGTGGCCACTGCTTTAACCCAGAAAAGATTTAGAAGTCCTTTGATATTCAGCAAACTTCTAGCCATTTCTATAACAGTTCAATTTTTTTGTTCGGTGACACTATTTTGCTCCTGTGTATAAGGCATTATCAACTCCCTATGGATACCATATTCTTCACAAAATTTATTAAATTCTTTAGATAAGAATTCACCTTCTCGATTTGTATGAAGAGTCTTTATTAAAGCACCTTTCTGATTTTCCACAAGCGCCTTAAGTTTTTTGAAAATTTCAAAAGTCTTTGACTTGTTTATTAGAAAATATACCCAACTTATTAGACTAAAATCATCAGTAAATATTAAAAAATATTTATTCCCGCCAAATGATGTAGTTCTCATATGACTACAAAAATCAACGTGGATTAGCTTAAGGCATTCTGACGCTCTCCATGATTGCCTACTTGGAAAAGAATTCCTTATTTGTTTTCCATAAACACATCCTTCTCATAAACCAAGAGAACTAATTTGAGATAATCTAAAAACTATACTTTTCTGACTTAAAAGTTGCATGCATTTGATATTGAGATGCTCATATCTCAAGTGCCACATCTTGGATTCATTATCTTCACTAGCAATAAAGACTTGGTCTCCCACATTAGAGATCTTCAATGGAAATATCGTATTTTCTGTCATTTGCAAGTTAACAATATTTTATCTGGAATCTTTGTTAGAAATAACACAAACTTCGTTATCAAATAAAATAGCATAGCTACCCATCATCAATTGCTCAACACTTAACAAACTATGTACCAAACTAGGAATAAAATAGATATTGTAAAGCAATTTTACTTTACCATAGCTAGTCTCCAAGCAATAGTGTCTTTGTCTTCGACTTGTATCTTCTTATTATCTCCAAACCTTACTAGCATCTTCTATGATCCATCAAACTCTTTAAATAATGACTTATTGCCAGTCATGTGATTTGAACATCCATAATCCAAAAACCAAATATCGTTTTAAACTTCATTAAAATTAGAATGAATAAATAACTTATATTCCTTGTTTTCTTCTTTCATATAATTTGCTTGTGAGCCATCTATACAATTTACCTTTATATGCCTAAAGCTTCTGCAACCATAACACTAAATAGAGTTTTTATTCCATTTTTGATCCCCGTTAAATTGCTTCTCTTGTCCATTAAAATGACTTCTTCCTCTGCCAAGTCCTCTACCATGAAAACCTCCTCTTTCACGATCTCTACCAGCCAAGTCTTCTCTTTTTTCTATCTCCCCCTTCACTTTGGAAGAGCCTTGAAATTCTTTTTGCAATAATTCCTATGCTTCTTTAGAAAATGAGGCAGTTGCAATTCTTGAGAAAATCATCTCATGTACTGTTTGTTGAAGAATGAATAGTACTTTTGAATCTTTCTTTCTGTTCTCCCTTAATCGACTTTCATCGGCATCCTCATTGTCAAAGTCTTTCTCTACTCAATCTCAAAGATCTTAGATCTAAATAGAATTTCATTTTGATACTCCAAAATTCGTAGAATTCTCTTTTGAAAATGAGGATGAGGTGTTGAGAAACTCCATTGATTCCATTGCAAGCAAACTAGGACACGTCAAACCTGACTCTAATATCATTGTTTGCAGGAGAGAAGAGGAGAATAGGAAGACAAGAGAAGACACATGGATAACAAAATAGTTTTTTAATTTTCACGTATGAAAATGATGTTTTTGGTAACGAAAACAGACACGAGCTGAAGGAGAATTAAGGAGCAGAAAATAATTAAAGGGGTTTTGACTTGCTCAACTTAATCTGGGAAATGACAACTTTAATTATCTCCGTTACGTTCCAATCTTGGACAGCCACCTGCTCATCTCATCCCCGATCAATGCAGAGCTTTAAATCTTTCTTCCCTAATTTCATTAACCTCGATCGATGATCTATTTATATATATATATCAACCCATCTGCTTTCTTTGCTTAACTTCTACCCAATATATTCCACCATTAATCCTGCAATTAATCACCCTGTGAAGACGTAATGGCCGTCACATGCTGCTCCTTAATTGCTACTAGCTAGTTTATATGTATAATTAACAATTAATATAATTAATCCACTATATAGCCATATCCATCATTACTCTAATCACCGCTTAACGCTACAGTGCTTTGTTTAATGATTAAGAAAGGCACTAATCCTCCATTCTTCCCCTAATGATTAAAGAACAATACATGTTCCAGCGTCCATGAAGTTAAGCAAAACGAGACACTGTTTTTGGATATCGCTTAATTATGGGGAAAATCTAAACCTGTTGACTTGGAGATGGATGGAGAACAAGGTCAACCTTTGTGCCTCGATCGAGCTGCACGGTGGATTCGACTTGAATCTTATTAAAAGTTTAATTAATTAATGATCAGAAAACTTGGATTTTAGTTGGAAGAGTTAATGGATGCTTATCCCAATTCACAGATCCCTTGTCGTTTATTTAGTTTATTAATTTCTTTCATTAATTGTTAAGTTGAAGTAGCAAGGCAATACAAGTGATCATTAATTGATTGATGTAACAACAACTACGTGAAATTTGTTGCTTTGCGGTGCATAAAGTAAGTACGTTGGAGATTAATATTATAATTATTTCGATTTATAACTTTATTTGATAAATAAAATAAGAAAGAATTTAAAATAAATTCAATTAGTTAGAAAGTCAACCGCACGCTCACAAGAGAGTCCCCGGATGTTCCATTCCTACACCACTAATTTTTAATTCCTATTATTTCATTGTTTTTTAATCCAACAAAAATTTAAATATCGAAGTTGAAATTGCCTGCTCGATTTTTAGTTTTTTTTAAAAAAATTAATAGTCTTTTTTAATTGTTTTGTTCCTCCACTAGCGCTCCATTTTCTCCTGTATTATTAAAAGTTAAAGCCCTTCGTTCCCAGCACCTTCACGTTTCCTATAAGTGTCAAGGCTTCCGGTGGGGTTGTTGGTCAAAATTAAGTAGCTCCGGCGGTGCTCCGGTCATCTCCCTCCACGGTTAAATTTCGAGGTTTCAGTTGTTCTGAGCTAAAAAAAGGTGTTTTTTTTTTTTTTTGTTTGGTTTGGTTTGCAGATGTTTAATTTTTGTGGTTTTTGATCCAGGGGAGTTCGGTCGAGGATTCTTAGTTCGACGGCGAGATGAGCCGCAACCGGAGAGGGCAGAAGCTGGACCTGAAGCTGAACCTGTCGCTGGTGCCGACGGCGCCGCGCGGGGAAGCGTCGAGGAGGAGGGGGGCGGCGGAGAACGAGGAGACCTCTTCTCCGAGCTCGTGCCTGTCGTCGGAGGCGGAGCAGGGGAGCCCGGGCGAGGCGCCGGCGTCGATGGTGGTGGGCGGGTGCCCGCGCTGCCTCATGTACGTGATGCTCTCCGCCGCCGACCTCCGGTGCCCCAAGTGCGGCACCCCCGTCCTCTTCGACTTCTGCGCCGGCGGCGGCGACTCCGCTAAGAGCTGCAACAAGCGCAGGGCATGAAGTGAACCTGATCATGTTAATTAAAAGTGTAACGCCTCGTTTCAATTACAGTTTTTCTATTGTTACAATTTTTCTTTTTTGAATTTTCTAGCTTATTGTTCTTTCCCTCTCTTTAAAAACTCCCTAAAAAGAATGAATCCACTTGATTAGGTTGTCCCTTGAAGAGTTTGTTCTTCTTCTTCATCATCATCATCATTTTCTTCTTCTTCTTCTTCTTCTTCTGATCAATTGGTATGAGCATTGGGCAATCAGAAACATTCTTAATTTTGAAGGGGCCATTCTGTATAGAAAAGAACCAACAACAGAAAGGGCAAATGTGAATGATCTTGCTGTCCCTGCTTTTCCTTTGCTTTTGCTTCCTGCAAAACACTTTTAAATGGTTGACAAAGTATACACAAGCATTGAAACTTTATTTGCATTACAAAAGTCCTGCGCTTATCCTCTCACTGTGCAATGTCAACTTTACATGGTCAGATTGTGACCATTTATTTGATTGCTTTCTTAGCCAAACAGCTAACTTAGTTGAAACTGAAATGCTACAAGAAGAAAGATACTTTAAAACGTGCTAATGATTCACTTTCAGTCATAAGAAATGAGCAAGTGCAAGAAAAATATTTTTGCAACTGTGTGTTTTTCAGTGGTCAGTAGATGCTAATTGGAATCACAACCACTTTTGAATGTTTGTCATGTGAGAAGAATAAGCATTTGTAATTCACGAGAAGTATCATCAGTGCTGCAACCACTTGGAAAAGAACAGGAACTCAGGTGTGAGCCACAAATCAACAACACAACTAGCATTATCAAGTTCAAGATCAACAAATGAATGTATCATGAATCTCCTTTCTACACCAAGCCACTATCTTCATGTCTTTATAGGTATAACGCACCACCGATCGAGAGAAGGAAGCGAGCAGAGTTTAGGAGGTGCCAGAGTTCCAATCTGAGCAAACTAGACATGGCTCTTTTGGCTATGGTGGTACTGAGTTTCATAGTTGATACTAGACTTGTGACAATCTCGTTACTTCCTATTCGATATTGTTCTTAATTTCTGCATGGATTTCTACTGAAGTGTTAGGATTGTATTAGCAATCTGTTAGTTTGGTTTCATTTTGGTTACTCGTAAACCAAACCCAATTGAAAACAAAGTTTTCTTTAAATATTTTGTTTCCTTCTCTACTTTCCATTAGACATACTATTTGGGAAGAACCAAACAATAAACAAATCTCCAATAATTTAGCTTGATGTTCTTGTACTCATTATGATTTGACATGACCTGTCCAAACATTTTTGTTTTGTTATAAGCCTCAAGCTATACAATTAAAACACCCTACAAAATGGCATTCAATTTGACTCCAAATAAAACAAGAAACAAGTGCAGAAAATGAATTTAAAATCCTACTATTTCTCTCCACATGCTCAATGATGATCCTGATACAATTAAATATGCTTGGAACCTAAAATCTTCCAAGAAAGGTTCCTGCACCCTCACCAAATGCCACAGAGAATCAAAGCCTAGTTGTCCCATCCATGGAGTTCTAGTTTTTCATCATCTGTCCCCTCTAAGCACAGGGCACCGTTTATGATCGATTCAGTCGTGTATGTACATATATTATTAAAAATAAGGAGAAAACAAAATAAATTAGGCGAAGGACTTGTTTTCAGCAGGACAGTCACAGGGATGATCATGTAAGCGATTCATTGTATCTTAATCTTAAATCTAATCACTCAAACAATATTAAACATGATCTGCTGATACTGAGGGTCTGTTTACAACCCAACTGATCGAAAATGGGCAGTAGAACATCAATGAAACGAGATGTTTCTTGTAGAACAACAACAACAACAACATCAACAACAAAACTGACTTTGATTAGAAGAAGTTAGTCTAACGTAATACCTGGATTTTGCAGGCAAGTCAAGGGTCCTTCCATCTGCCTTAACTGCTATCTTGGCTGCTTCTACATCTTGGAAATGCTCCTGCTATGGCCCAAAGAATGCAGCACTGTCGGTCAAATTAACATCAGCCCTACTCCAAGCGTGCATGATTAAAGATGCCTGCAGAGTACTGGAAATAAGCAAATTCCTTTCTAAGTGGAATTAGTTCTCCCACAGTTATTTTAAGCAGGGAATCCTGTGTCACGCATGATTTTTAGCAGGGAATCCTGCACGAGGCAACAGGAGGACACTATTCTCATTGATTAGTTATCACACCCACACAAGGCCAATCTGCTAGAACATTGCAGTAGTTCAGACTATCAACAACAAAATTTGAATAACTTTTCTCTTCGTATTTCTTTTCAAATTGTTGCCCCTGGAATTCAATAACTTCAGTAGATTTCCTGATCTAAGAGAGGCATGATGTGACATGTACCTGGACTAGACCCAAAAACTGTGAAGGTGGAGAGCAGTGAGCATCCTTCTTCCTCCGTCAATGTCAATGCAGGGGAAATTGGGTGAACAATAACACTTACCATTTTATAGAAGATAAAGATTGATTTTCCTTCACAAGTTCTTGTTATGGCTTTTTTTCTCATCATTTATGAAACTGACATAATTTCTTGCGGTGACAAGGACATTAGTCATTAGTGTTTGTTATTAGTGGAAGACTAATGATGTGAATCATTAATGTTCTCACCGAACGAATGGACTTGTAAACAAAGATTAAGGATGATTGAAAAGGACCGATTCAATGTCTTATTTAATACTCAACAACGTCTCTCTCGTCTCCTTGGTGAACATGCGTGTTTATATGATAAGATTTTAAAAGAGAAGGAGCTCAAGTTTCCTCGACCTCCATTAATGAGAGCTTGACATCCGCCTCGAGAGGCTAATGGGGAAGAAGCTAGGCTTGGGTTCGCTCTTCTTCAAGCTCAGGGACTCGCCGAGGCCCACTGCTCGCCTCTCGCCTCCCTCCCCTTGGCATTTTTGCAAACACCCGAAGACGACCTCCTTCCGCGACGCCGGCGCCGGCGACGGGGTGTTCAAGACGGTGAACTCGGTCTATATCGAATCCAACGACTCCTGCTTCACGTCCGACCACGAGTGGAGCTTCTCGACGGCGTCGTCGGGCTCCGCCGAAGGCGAGTCGTCGGGGACGGTGGTGCGGCGGAGGCGGTCGGACCGGCTCTTCTTCGACCGGGGCGGCGGCACGAGGTCGATCATGGAGGAGGCCAAGGCGGAGGCAGAGGAGCCGTTCGAGGACAGCGTGGCGCTGGCGGTGGATTCGGAGGACCCGTACGGAGACTTCCGGCAGTCGATGGAGGAGATGGTGTCGGCGCACGGCCTCGGCCGAGACTGGGAGCAGCTGGAGGAGCTGCTGGTGTGGTACCTGAAGCTGAACGCGAAGGAGACGCATAGACTCATAGTGGGAGCCTTTGTGGATTTGCTCGTAGCCATCAATGCTTCCCCCTCCTCCACTTCCTCCTCCTCCTCCTCCTCTTCTTCTTCCAGTTCTTTCAAGATTGAAGTAATAGCAGAGGAGGATACCAACGAGCCAAGTTCTTCATCATCATATCCTTAACTCCACAAAATCCATCACACTGTATATTTGCTAGATTTTCCTCATTAACTAAGCCCATATTTTTGATTCGAGAAGACAATTATATTTATATTTATAGCAGTAGATGAAATCGACACCACTCTGGTTCCACCAGATCATGAGAATCCTTGCACTTCTCTCATGCAACTGCTGCAGTTGGAGATTGCCTGGGTGTTCTTGGTGTGAGGCTTAGCAAGTCACAAGTATCTATCATAATTTAATTTCCATAATACAAAGTCATAATGAAATGCAAGCTATTAATTTCCTGTTGCTCTGTCTCTGCGTGTTATACTTTGCAGGTGTGAATTAAGTTTCTGATTCACAAAATTGAAGCTTTGAAGTGTCAGAAACTGCAGTCTGTACGTATCAGTTCCTCTTCTGCAAAATCAAACTGAAATCATGGGGAAGCCATGGAAAGTGCCCTTGTTTCAGCTGTCCATGAGATATTAAGAAGGTATAGCAGATGGAGCTTGCCCTTGCACATGGATCCATATAATTATTTAGAGATTAGCCAAATATAAAACTAAAGATTCTTGTCTGTAGTTTCAACGTGAGAAGCTTCTAAATCTTGCGTTAGATTCAATGTTTGCTTGCCATGCATGCAAAGGTGGTTAGTCTTTCGCATTCAATTAATGTAACACGGCTCGAGACTAAAGCCAGCTGTGAGACGGCCACTTCAAAGAAAAAAAAATCATTTTAGAACCTAAAAGGGTGCTGCACCAAATGGGGCATCAAATACTTTTCTTGCTAACTGATTCGTCTGCATCACTCTCCTCTGGATTTTAGGGAAGTTCTTTAAAACCGAACCAAGTTGCACTGAGAAAAATCAAACAGGTTGAATGATGCAAGCTCACAGGTTTCCAGGCGAGCCCAAGTGAAATTAAAAGCGGCCATTAATGGCGACTGCCATGGCCATTGGTTTCAAGCTCTAGTGGTGTCTTTCTCCGTCAGTCATGGGATCAGTGACCACCACCACCGGCCACGGGCCTGCTGCCTACTGCTGTCCCTCGTGACTTAGCTCTTTGTGAGATGAGGAAGACAGTTTAGGAGTTCGCATTAATTCACAGGGGTGGAAATTTATGTTACACGACGTTAATTGGGGTGTCTGTCGCTTATTTAAAAGGAGTATGAGTTGGTTGCATATTGCTGGGGGTAAAGGCGACTTTACTCGCCCTCAACGTTTCTATTAATTCGTCCCAGATCAACACGGAAGAGGTAAATCATGAATAACTACTAGCACTTGGAATAATGACTAGCACATAAGAAAGACATTTACCTCGGCTATGCCGAGATTCAAACCTCATACTTCATTGGTGGTAACAACTTATACGCTAGCCACTAGATCATCCCGAGAGAACTTTACTTATTACATATTGTTGCACTTGCAAGAGATAGTGACAAAGGAAGTGACAAAGGAAGTTTGTGATGTTGTCTTTGTTTGATCTTAGAGACTTTTCTGATCATTCTGCACTAGCCACAAGAAGCTAAAATAAAAGCAATAAATTTCAAACGTTTCTTCAGCGGAAACTCATTAAGTTGAAGACGCCTAAATTAATCTCTACCATTAGAGAAGAAAATACAATTAAAAGGAAAGTCCGTTGCACGGATAGTGGGATTGAGATCCTATCACCACCCGGTGTAGTCACCGACTGGACTCGATCGATTACACGTGGCACTAGGTGGGGTCAGGATCTCAACTTTTTCTTAGCTTTCCTCATTTTCAGGTTGCTCTCGTGCGTGCGGGCGGTCGGCGTCAGTGGCGGCGTGGGCGTGTCGCGAAGGCGGAGGCGGGTGGCGGCGGGGGCGAGGCGGCCGCGAAGACGCCGTTCCAGATCTCGGCGAAGGCACGGAAGATGAGGTGGTGGTGGCAGGCGGCGTTGAGGGCGAGGAAGCGGTGGAGGAGGTCGCGCAGGTCGTCCCACGCGTAGATCTCCATCTCCACGATCATCTGCAGCATCGAGTCACGGAAGTCCAGGTACGGATCCGAGGAATCCTTCACCACCGCCGTACTCCCCTCCACCACCGCCTTCCTCGTCGCCACGCGCTTCCCCTTCTTCTTGCTCTTCCCTGCCGCCGGCGGGCGGAACGGCGGAGAGGGGGAGGAAGCGAAGTCGCCGTAGCGGGAGGGGGAGGAGGAAATAGCAGTCGCAGTGGTGGTCATTGTGGTAGTAGTGGCGGTGGTGGTGGGCGTTAGCGTTTCAGAAAGTGAAGTAGTAGCGTAAGAGGAAAGGAGGCTAGGGCTCTTACTGGACTTGGGTTTCGTCGACGAGTAGAAAAAAGATAGGAGCTTTGGTCGCCGGCAGCTGCAGCCGACGTCGACCACCACCGGATGACGGAGCACGAACCTCCTCCGCGCGAAAGACATGGAGAAACCAAAAAAAAGAGGGATTTTTAGGGTTTGCAGAGCCAGGGCATCCGAGCTTGCGAAGGATATGGAGAAAGCTCAAATTTTTCGGACTCCTACGGATCAAAAACTTTTCAAGAGAAGTGGGAAGGGAGGACAAGGAGCTTTTGGAATGGGAGTGGCATGCTCAAAGGAAGGGGATAAAGATAAATGAAATGCTCGAGCTGCATTGAAAGGTGCGACAAGTGAGGTACCCTTCATTGCCTTTGAAGCAGAGAAAGTGGGCATCTGAACCACTCGATTCTCTGCTTTGCCTGTTCACTGCCACGCTGCAGGAGTGGCATCATAGCAAGGCAAAGCCAGGCCATGGATGGAAAACAAGAAGCGTGTGATACAGATACTGATGGAAGAGAGCGGAAAATCTTGCAAGCTGCTGCTGCGGCTGCTGCTTCTTCTTCTACGTTATGCTGTAACAGGCAGAGCACGTGCACTGCACAGTGTGTCCAACTGCGGTGGATACTTAGTTGGGCCTGAATTGGGTCTGAAACGTATAGTTGGGCCTGTCGGGCTAAGTGTGGTAAGCCGATCCAATAAAAGGAAATTCTAGTGATATTTATTTGATTTGGTAATTAAATTTTAAATTTTATTATAAAATTATTTTTAAAATATGTTTAATAAAAGAATTTTAGCCCTTTGATTCCGCCACCAACGGCAGCTTCACCGGTTCAGTAGGTGATCCGGCCATCGTTTCATCGCTCCTCTCTTCGGTCCGCCACGCCATACCGGCACCAGCCGGTCCCCCTCCCCCTGCTGCATTTAAACATTTCCGCAACGCCCCTCGCCTTTTGGTTTTTTTTATAGGTCTCCTTCGTCTTCTCGACGCTGATCTACCACCGGCGGCCATGAGTGGCCTCACCGAGCTTGGCTTCGCCCTGATCCTCATCCTGTCGCTCTTCCTCCTCGGACTCACCGCCGAGCTCATCTATCTCCTCTTCCGCCGGCGGCGACACCCCGACTCCGCCGATCCTGAGCGCGCCGGCGTCTCCTCCGCGGGGCCCACGCCCAGGGTGCTTCTCTTCCACGCGCTCTGCCTCAACTCCAAGCGCCGATCCCGCGTCGAGCCTGCCTCTGCGGTCGACCCTTCTCGCGCGAAGGTGACTAAGGCGGAGCCGAAGGAGGAGGAGGAGGAGGAGGAGGAAGAGGAAGAGATCGACCTGGCTCGTTGGTCCTCCGTGTGCTTGGGCCCCTCGAGGACTCTCTACACCATCAAGGAAGAGGAGCCTGAGGAGGAGGAGGAAGGCGGAGACGACGAAGCGCAGGAGACGACGCCATTCGAGACGCCGTGCGCGTCGCTGCGGTTCGAATCGCCGTCGCCGTCGCCGTCGCCTCCGCCTGAAACGGCGGAGGCCGTAGAACCCGCGCCGGGCGGGACCCACCGGAAGTTAGAGCTCCCATGAGTCGCATACCGTCGAATGTACGCACGCCCGTACCAAACATTTATGACGAGCTGCCGTTTTCTTTGATTTTTTTTTTTTAAATATGCCAGATAAAAAACAGAGAGACACGTTTCTAATTTTATCTCGTCAAATTTTTTTTTTAAAAAAAAATCCACTGTAAAATACTGTGCAGACTAATGGAAGCTCGTCTAACAAAATCTCTGAATCCCTTGTCTTCTCCATTCTGCTTTGCAGTGGCACCAGATCACTTTTGCTTTCCAAGCTTTTCATGAGTTTGTCTGTTTCTTTTACAGTTCACCCTCTGCCTTTCCTTCGCATGAGCCTCATAGAGATGCAGGCTCCTGGTGTTCCTCTTCTCTACTAACTAGCACCTGAAATGGCGTCTGTTGGCTCATCATCCCAACAAGAAAAGCTTCAGATTGTATTTGTTCTGCACCAACCATGAACCCAAAGATGTACTTGGTTGGCACCCACCGGCCATTAATGAATAGGACCGAATATCAACCGCATACCGTAGTCGCACCTGGTAAATAGACTGGCAAGAATCTGTACTGTCCTGCTGCTTAAATTTGTCTATCGTTCTGGCTCAGGCCGTGGCTTTTGGGAGGAAAAGTGATACAGACAAACATGTGGGCGCATTGATGTTCTGGTGCTGCTCGTAGGTGGTGCCTGACCACCGCACCGCACGGCCTTCATCAATGTCCTCCAGCTCACTCACTTGCTCTGCATCCTTCTTCCTTCAGCTGGGCAACTTGTGTGGTGTCTTTTTTTCCCATTAATGAAGAGTTTTAATGAACCGGTCAGTCAGGCGTAGTACTCACTCAAAACATCCTATTCATTTTTTTTTATTTATTCAAACTTATAATTATTTTATGACACTGCGATCTGAGAAAAAGAAGTATAATCCAGTAGATTGATTACACTCCAATCTGATAAAACTCACAATCTTCACTTGCAGCTACGTAACAAAGTTTTTACAAGTAAACAAACTCTAAAACCATGAAGATACTTAGGAGTGTGCTGAGGATGATGTGGTTATCCAATATCAGTCTTTATGAATTCGTGTACATATTGCATGAATAGAAATAGAAGCTCATTAGAACAAATGAAGAAAAAGTGAATATTGGCTTCAGGATCTTCCATGAACAAATGGATCTTTCAAGAACAATTATCCATTTATACTTTACGTAAAATTTAACTTTATTCAGTGTGCGAATTTACACCTTGTTATATTGTAATGTAATCTTCTACAACATCTTGTCTGGAGCTTTGAATCATATACTTTCATTCAAATCTATTCCCACAGAATGTGCTTGTTTTCCACTCAGAGAGGAATGTTATGTGATATGTTTCGCATTTTTTTTTTAAACACTGTTTATCGATTATGATAGCTCTTTGAATATGGACTTCAATCACTAATAAGGCAGTCCTTTTTTTGGTATTAAGAATTAAGCTAAAGCAACATGTTTTATTAATTTGCTTTAGTGACACTGATTGGAACATAAACATGCTCATTAATCCTACTTTGGCACATCTATCTGCAATTAAGATCAATAAAGATCTGAATGGATAAATTCTTAAAACAAAAGAAACTTATTTAAACAAATTGAATGGTCAATACTGAAAGAGGGCATCCGGAAAGGATTCCTCATGTTTTCAAGTGACAGAATACTTGACTGAGTGAGCGTTCATCTTTGCTAGGATATCTATTAACTACTCATGGATTTGAGCACATAAACTCTATTTTATTTGGCTGTTATAATTTAAACCCTCATCTTTAGAGAAAGTTCTTCAAATTTGTCACATAACTTTATCACCTCCTCAGTCTTTTTAAGCAATGGATGAGACTCATGGCATCTCCATCACTCCCTAAGCTCCTCTCTTCTCTTTTAGGGTCTTTAGCTCAAAGGCTCGCAGCTATGAGCGAAAAGAAACCTTATTTTGTAGTAGTCTTCATACAATTGGCATACACTGGCTACTTCATGACATCCAAAGCTGCCTTCGACAAAGGATTGAGCACATTCGTCTTCATCTTCTACAGGCACATTGCTGCTTCTCTGCTACTTGCATCACTTGCTGCCATTTTCCAGAGGTAGTTGTTGACCCTAAAGTAAAGGATTAGTTCTTAGTTGTTCATCGTTTGATTTCTGATTGCAGAAACAGCTCTACTCCTCTGACGTTCACAATATCCCTCAAACTGTTCCTGCATGCAATGATTGGGCAAGTTCTTTGGTATCAGGTCAATTTGAGTGTTCTAAGAGTGTTGGTGACACAACTTCTTGGCTTTTCAGGATTCCTTTGAGCTTAAATTTGTATAACACGGGCTTGAAGTATACTTCGGCTTCAGTTGCTTCAGCAATTGCAAATTGCAATCCAGTGTTCACCTTCTGCATTGCAGTGCTCTTTCAGTTGGTGGCTTCTTCTTCTTCTTCATTGCAAACCTTTTTTTACTACTCTCTTACCAGTTTCTTTACGTTCCAGGAGAGAGATATTTAGGACCAAGAGGCTCTCAGGAATCAGCAAGGTTCTTGGAATAACACTCTGTTTGATTGGGGTTTTGATCGTGGCTCTCTACAAAGGTCCTCACTGGAGCCTCCATCACCACCTCTTCGGCCACAGCCAAAGACACAGAAACCAGGAGCCTGTCCTCCCTGATAAACGGTGGATCGAAGGCACCCTCTTAATGATCACTTCCGCCATGGCCACGTCTCTGTGGCTAGTTCTACAGGTGATACAAAAAGCTTCGACCACTGAGCAAAAATATGCCACTCATTGAATGACCATCATTTTTACAGGGATTTCTGTTGAAGGAGTACCCCCCAAAGCTTCTCTTCACAACACTTGAGTGCCTCTTTGGCACATTGCAGTCACTGTTTGTTGCGTTGGTGTTTGAGAGAGATAGTTCCAAGTGGAAACTGCACTTGGATATGGGCTTGCTAGCCATCTTCTACTGTGTAGGTTTATTGATTCCACTCTATCGAAAGAGAGAGAAGCAAGTATTCATATTTGTCAGTGCATTGCAGGGATTTGTGGTCACTGGAGTTGCCTTCTACTTACAAACTTGGTGTCTAGAGAAGAAGGGACCCGTTTTCTTGTCCGTCTTCACACCTCTCAGTCTCGTTTTCACTTTGATCATTTCAACTGTTGTGGCAGGAGAGGTGGTTCATCTAGGAAGGTAGAGGAGTCGACTAGTCAAGTTCGATATTTCAAGCTGACTAATTGACTGTTGATGCTTTAAATTTCAGTATATTAGGTGCAATTCTAATGGCCGGAGGCCTTTATGGTGTGCTATGGGGAAAGAGTATGGAAAGCTTGCCTGGTGAGGTCACAATTGAAGATGGAAACTCATGTATGCAAGAGAAGGAAGCAACATGAATGAACTCAAACAACCAACTGCTTGTTTCTTTGGGAGCTTGCGAGAGAGCTTCCAAGGGATTCCTTCTGCACCAAAACCATAGGAACTTGTGATGAAGCATTAAGATTGTCCCAATGGTATTTGATGATGAAATCCATTTGGACAAAAGTAGTATATGGAATGGAACCAAAAATAACTGATTACGGTGATCAAAAGTAGACATTGGATCTTTTGATCTTATTCATATCCTTCTTTCCTTCATAATAATAGCATTTATTTTGAATTGATTACTTAACCAATTATTATTGTCAAAAAAGAGTATAATAATAAAACTAACAATAATGCAATAATGAAGATAGAAAAATACTTAAATCTTCAAAGATCCCATGTCTGTATCTATATTGATTTTGACAATCATACTAAGAACATAATCTTGATATTTTCCTTCGATATCAATATCTTTGTGGATTTTGACAATTTAGAAGATATGCTATAAGATTTATGACACATAATTTTCACGTGGTTTTCTCCATAATAACCCCCCAATCAGTTGGGCATTCAATGATGAATCATGAATGTTAGATGAACTCAGGTTATTTGGCAATGAGAAAGTGCTGGGTTTTTTATCAAAACCGGGTAAAACGCTGTTGGATACAATGAAGATCGTGGCTTTTTATTTGTTGTAACTGTTGGATTCAAACCTTGCGTCGTTTCAAATATACCAGTACTCCAATGCTTGCTGCTGCAAAAGTTCCCACCAAAATCCCAGCTCTGGTAGACTTCCATTCGTTTCTTTTTATCAATGCAAGTCCTGATGTTGAACTTGTTGATGCTTTATTGGTCTCTAGGCCATCAATGTGCAACCTCAAAACCTGAGTAATATGGCAGAGAAACAAGTAAGCGTGCGTCCCATAGACCAGTAGAATTAAATTGTGAGATTTAAATTGGGTATCAACATGGGTTAAGCTCATTAATTGAGCTCAAGATCTAATAACAGGAAGCCTGGATCTAGATTCCTAAGCATTTTAGAAAACTCAGAAATTCCACTACAAAAATGCTCTTAGAATATCAATTTTCATTAAATTGTTGTTTTATAGCTAGTAATTCCTTATTTCATTTAAAGAAGTACATATTCTTACTCTACTCCGTTATCCAAAGAATATTTAATACACATGTTACAGAATTCAGAAATTCCTCTAGTGGTGCATTTGGTACCGTTTAAAGTCCTGCCTGAGCAATCGGGGCCAGATCGTTGAGCAATCAGAGCAAGCCTGATGGCATTTTGTTATATTTCTAGTGCTCGAATTTTAACTAGGGATCAATTACCTTCCATCCTATTGATTTGGCATGATTCATGGCTTCAACAAGGTCATCATCCGTGGCTAGAAGAACTTTATCACCTTCACTGTCTTCGTACTGTAATATGTATACACAGTGACCAAGGCTCAATCCTTGTAAAAAATACATAATGAAGTACTAAGATCTCAACTTACCAAGAGTTTGATTTTGTATTTCTCTCCATCAATTGCTATTCTCTTACCTACAGCAGACACAAGTTCAAATAGAGTCTTTGTACCTATTATGAATATGAAAATGGCATGATCACGTATTAGATATTCATAAGTATAATAAACTCAATTCTCAAAAAAGAACTTCGATCTCTATTATACTAACCACAACAAAATCTGTGTATACGACCCTTTTTGTCTGTTAACTTGAAGGCAATTGAATTTCCAATGGGAGGAGGGGGATACATCATCTCTGTCTCAGCACCCTCTGAGGTTATCGAGGAAGACAATCCACTGCCAAAAATAGCTGAATTTTGACAAAATCCTATAGCTAGAAAATAAAAATCGACAAAGAAACAAGAAGAGACCTTCGAGTGTCATATTCTTCATGTCCGGGCTCCACATGAGGGGAGTAGTCCAATGACTTCTGTATCACAATGCTTGCCATGCCATTAAACACTCCAGCATTTTCTTCAACCTGCAAAAGTAGATGTTTGAAGAAAAATCTAAACATAGTGTCCTGTGCATAAATGAAGACAAATATTCAAGTAACAGTTAGCAGCCTGGTGTACAAGAAGCATAAAACTGTCTTAAAAATTGTAGAGCTGAAAGCAATCTCAGTCACCTGATGAAATTTAATCATTGTAGACAATTATGTTTTATCACACATAAGAGATGTAAATCTTACCATCAAACCAGCAGCTCGAGTTAGGTATACAACATCCAAACAAGCAAGAACAAGACCTTCTGTAAATAATAAGCATAAGATAACAAATGTGAAGGAGCTCATCATTGCCAAAGTAAGAAATTACCTCTATCTACGACTGGAAGATGTGAAAAATTTTGATCACGCATTACATGCAATGCCTCAAGAACTGTCATTTCCAAGGTAGCACAAAAAGGGTTGACAGTCATTACCTTCGCATGTTCAAAAAACAGCTCAAGTAAACATACAGATATTTTAGGAGTTGAAAGATATTCATTTGAAATTCAAATGTAGAAATAAATAAACATTCAAGACAACTTGTAAGCTCAAGTTGCAAAATGGAATGAGCACTGTGCTACAATTCAACTTTGCCAAAGTGGTGTCAGGTTCAATAGTATTCCGCTGCAAGCAAAAAATGGAAAAACAGCCAGTGTACAGGGCCAAGCTTATGATGTGTTCAACTTATTTAGTAATACTACTTAATATTGTCGTATTTTTATGCCAATACTACAAAATATGGCTATGATGCCTGATATCTTTATATCTGACACACTTAGCAAGCTAACAGCTGTATTTACAATGATGCAGATTTTCAACAACAAGGATGATTAACCTTCCCTGGCATAGTTAAATTCCATGTGGAGGTTCCAATATTCGATCCCATATATATTACAGGGCAAATTTTATCTTTGTCATATGTCCACACATACAACCACAATTTGAAAATCATTTGACGCAGTTGATGTGTCAAGCAAGATTACTTCTACCACTTTTAACTAAAATGACAGTCTTTGCTATAGTATTAAATTCAGAAAATGCCAGCTAGTTTAGGGTAAAATTCAGAATTTCAATTGAAAGTGAAAACCAAAGTAAGATTCTAAGATATTTAATCAGTTTGGACTATGTATATGATGCCTTAAACTAATATATGATATATACACATGAGTGGGCCCGCAAATGGACAAGGAATTTTTTTTGTTTCTGACAGTTCAGCAGTTTGCAACTAGAAATTATTTGGAGATGGAAGTGCTCAAAGCAGTTCTCAACGATCATGCTATAATTTACTTTTATATTTTGACTCTTATCAAAGGAATGATATTCCTTTGATACATAGTGCTAAATGAAATTAGGATACCTTTTTTACTAAAATCAATTCTGGAGAAAGCTGTTGAGCAACAACACGTCTGAGCACATCTTTTGAACTGCAATATTGCAATTGAGTAGTCATTACAATCAATTATATAGTGGAGACTTAAAAGTACCAATACGTAATAGTATATCAAAGGAATCATCAAATTCAAAAGGCAAATACGTCAGGATCCCTCTAGGCCTGTTTGCATTTGCAACAATGACTGATCTAACTTGAAATTCAAGCATCTTTTTTGCTGCAATATAGACAGAATCTGAAGGAGACACTGCCACAACTCTGAATGTAAAAGATAGGGAACATTAGAGAATATTTTTCAATATAAATGTTGTTGTAAATGGGTAAATAACAATTATTCAAAAAAGACAATCTTACTTTGTGTTCTCTGATAGGATAGTTGACAGAAAAGGCTTAAACATCCTTTCTTGGAGAACTTCAGTGAAAGAAAACGGAGCTGTAGCACGAACAAGTTCAATGTAAAAATATATTATAGGAAAGATTCACCATAGTAGTCTATAAAAATAGTCTTCAAGATGGTTGAAGTTCTACATTTTCACTTTCACCAATCAAACAATTGATTCTACTAATTTGAATAACATATAAAAATGATTAAATGGCTTATTGATGCATAATTACCAGAAAGGATGTTTAAAGGAAGATTCTTCTCTAAATAACATTAGTTAGTTTAATGATCATCGCACTCACTACCCATCATGTTAAGAAGTTGGCAACACAGAGAAAGAAAATTATGTTATAAAGAATAAGGTTCATAGTGTCCATTTTAATGTTATGAATACCTTTCTAATGTCCACTGACATGTGTGATTTGTGTTTTATAATACATAGAGACTCAAATATACAATGATAAGTATATATGAATCAGAACTTTAAACAACTGATGATTTGACTTGATTCAATGCAATTTGACATGAATATTATTTCATACAATTGTAAGGAAAAAAAAGAAAGTTCATTCGGAATCAAATCTAACACATTAAAGTAAACTTAACCTGTTAAATTTAACTGAATGCATCAAAAATTAAATTCAAATCATAATAAAATGTTCACATGAACATCAATTTGACAATCTTGATATTGTGTGACTAAGAAGGATATGCACACGAATAACACATAGTTTAACAAATTTATCTACAATCATAAGTAATAAATAATCCAAATCTCAAATTACCAACCTGAGAATTTGCCTTGCCTTTGACTATCAAATCCTTCAATAGCAGCTACTATAGCATTGCCTTGTTCCACAGTCTTTTCCAGTCTTGATATGGCATCATACAGGCACTTATTAATATTCAACATTGCAGCAACTTCACCATTTTCTACAACTGGAAGGTGCCTAAATCTTCCTATAGAAACATGATAATAGAAAGAGATAAATATCATAAGCAAATAAGCCATGTGCTTTGAGAAAAAAATGTTGTGTTCAGTAGGGTCCATTAACTTGCTATCAAGTAAATATGATTCTTAAGAACAAAAAAAATCTTCAATTTACACAAATTTAGTATATAATACAGTATTTTTTGTACATTATAACATGAGTTCCAGAAAAGGGGACCATTAAGAAGAGTGATTTTTGTAAAACAATTGCTTGCTTTAACTCTTGTTTGTGGAACATGCAATACTTAACTTGCCACGTTGATAACAAAAAAAAAATAATGTATGTGACTTATCAGCAAGCTATATTACGGAGTGCATTATAGAAAACCATGCCACACTATCATGGAGTGGTATCAAGCCTAACCGTGCAAAAATCAATCAGATCCAATTAGATCTCAAAGAGATTAAATTTTGGTCCAGATAGCTGAGAGTAAATAAATTTTAAAGAGAATATACCATTTGACTATTACTATTATGCTTCCAATACCAATGTCTACAATGGTGATCCTCAAAAGTTCATTAAATTTAAAGTAACGATCATGACTGGGCAGATTTTTTTTTATAAAAAAAATAATATTGTAATGACTTTATAATTCAACTAAACAAAACCCTCAATTAAATTCCACAACTAAAACCTTAGTGGTTTATCAAAATTGAATGACAACAAAACTCGAGAGATCAAAGAAATAACATTATAGGTTGTGTTGCATCTTTTGTCGATTAACACCCTCTCTATTTGCTAATATCTCACCAATACTTCCATAGGAATTACAAGATGGAGGCAACCACAATGAACATTGAATAGGAAGGAGAAAAATCCAACCTTGAACCATCATTTGAAGTGCCTCGGAGGCTAGAGTATCGGCCATGACAAACACTGGGCTTCTTGTCATTATCTTCGCCATGATAGTCTGCTCTGGGCACAAACCCACGGCGACAATCTTCGTCACTACATCCTAGTCAGTTAAGCGCAGTCAGAAACCAGATCGAAATCTTGATATCAAATAAATAATGCGAGTGTGAAGTGATTGTAACGTGTCGAGAAAATGCCAAACCATAGCGGTGGCAATCCCTGAGAGAAAACCCTCGGCATCCGCCAGAAGAACTGCATCCACCTTGCGAGATGCCATCCTCCTGCAGGCATCGGAAACCGACGTTTCCTGGGAGAGGATCAAAGCTTTCGACAACCTCAACTTCTTCACCACCACCGCCCGCCTGGCACAGCGCGGCTGTAATCAAAATAGCAAATGAATGATCACAAAGAAGTCGATTCTTACGAGGATCCGCTAAAAGTGGTGGGATCGGAAGAGCTCCCGATGGGAGTGGCGGCGTCACTGCCATTCTCCACCGAAATCACTCTGCGGGAAGCAAGATGGTCCCTTCGCGGAGCCGGAGGCATGACATCGGTGGCCATAGGGGAACCAGAGAGAAACCCTAGAAATCTGAGCGGAGCAAATCGATGAAGAGGAAGAGCGCAGGTAGGAGGAGCGGAAGTGGAGGCCGAGGAGCTGAGTACGAACGCGGGGATGGGTTCTTTTGGTCGCCCCCGTTTATTGTTTTAAATTGATATTTATTATTTTATTTTATTTCCCATTAATTTATTAAATTTTAGACTAATTTTAAAAATTAATGTCAGATAGTTAATTCAACGTGGGATATTAAATGAGCGTTTTGGGGAAACGAATTCAAACAACATGCTCAAATTAGGCCGAATGGGTCGAGATTTAAACCATTTCAAATTAAAGTGATTCTCTAGATAATTGTAAGACTTTTTTTAATTATTCTTTAAAACAATAACATGAGTGCTGCGATATTTCTGTCGGGAAATTAGTTAAAATCATAAAGTTTGAGAAGTTGATTTCATCTAAATAAAATTTAAAATCGACGACAAGTAGATATTATTTCCTTTTAAAATATATAATCTTTTTAAGACCTTCTTTATATAATATTTTGTGTTGTTAGAATTTATTTAATTGGTTGCCTAAATTCATGCTAGGATCTTATATTGGAGGTACGTAGTATTGATCAAGCATATGCACAAGCATTGGGTGCGCTTCGGGATGGCTCAGTGTTGTTCAGTGATCAGGGGCGTAGCCAGCAATATTTTTTCTGGTGGGCAAAATATTTGTTAATATGAATCTAACTTTCACATGATAAAAA
>JBBPFP011129161.1:0-11774 GCA_037974795.1 Kaempferia galanga | reverse complement strand
TCAATGGCGTAAAAGGATCCATATAGCCGACCCCACTTAGTGGGAAAAGGCTTGGTTGTTGTTGTTGTTGTTGTATTTTTATTCATCAATTTCATACATGCATAGAGATGCTATATAGACTTAATCAAATCCCTTCAATCAAGGTAAATTATATCCCTACAATCAAGGATTTTCTGGATTTTTTCCCCTCAAACGAACAATGGAAAGTGGCTAATTTTCCTCATTTTTCCAAACCACTTGTTTCCCTATGTTTTTCAACTTCAGGTAATGAGGCTCAAGTTTTTGAGAGGTCCTAGAATATTCTAGTATGTTACAAGTTGAGAATTTGCAATATTTTTGAATTGAGGCGAAGTGGAGGGGAACAAATTGTAAACAGAATAGATTAAATAGTAAATGTGTCTAAATGAGGGAGTTGTGTAAATATAAAATGCTATTGTGATAATATATATCAATATAGGGGGCCTAAGGGATACCACACCTTAAAAAAATTTCCCAACTAAAGACAAATGTCACTGGTACAGTATTTTTAAGGCTATGACCTAATGAATCCTTCAATTTAATTTAAAACTCGTGGGCCCTAACGCTAACCTTTTTAAGCCATTCTAGTTTTAAATGAATCCTTCCCCAATTGCATGCCCCTATATAGTTGGACATGGAGCTTGTTTTCTTCTTGGTATACTATTGGTGGTTTTTACTTTTCTACTATTTTGTTTTGTGACATGTAGATTGTTATATTTAATGAAGTATTTCATTGTAGCAAAAAAAAAAAAAAAAAGTGATTACGTTCACCCCAGGTGCCCCTCACACATGGGGTCAGCTATTATGTGAAGGGAGGTAAATCAAGGGGTCCACTTATAGCCGACCGCCAAGTGACTAGGGGTGGGAGGAGTTTTCCCAAGGGCATACGTCCGCCGGGAATTGATCCATGATTTAATCAAGTATTTCAGATAATACTACTGGTTGCTGTTAATAATATCACTTATGATCTTAAATCTCTTATTGCAGCAAGAATACATGAGAGGAATAAGTGGGTGGAATTTCAATCTGGAGGACTTGAAATCCCAAGCTGCTCTTGTATGGATATTTGTCTTTTGATTTCTCATGTCACATGGTGTTCCTTATTCTGACTGGTTATAAGAAACTAACATGGTATGTTTTTCCTTTTGTGTTTTTCTCCAGATATGCTCCTTGGATGATGTTCATTGCACTGAAAATATAGATGTCAATGCTAACCTTAAGAAAGGTTATGGCAATATTGGTTCTTCAAGGCTTGATGAGAAAGATAATTTTGCCAACAATGAAGCTTCTAGGGAGGTATTATTATCCTTATTTGTTGTTTCTTGGCTAATCTCTTTTGTGTTTCTTGAGGTGTATCTAAGTAAATTTTTAAGTTTATTAGGATCTTCTGCAAGATATGCAAGATTTGGAGGGTCCACTTGCATCTGCATTTTCAAGTCGCCCTCTCGAGGCACTCAAGTATGTAAACTAATATTGATAATAATGAGTGTCATTTTGGATTCTCATTTTTAGATAAAGGAAAACAGATGTTTCTCTTTTGGGAGGATAACATAGTAATGGTCATGAGCACAATTACAATAAAAAAAACTGTTTTGTGCTGGTGGCCATTGCCCGTATTGCAAAAAGATGTCAGTATGAGAGAGAAGAAGCAACAGAAAGAATAGCAGCGGTTTTGTTTATTTGAGATTTAGTTTAGAAACACAATCATCCATCTCTGGAATGATCTTATAATCTTGTTCAGGTTTGGGATTCAATTATCTGATCTTTCCAGAGCTGATGACATTTGGAATGACTCGCAATTTAACCATAGTGTATGGTAACACATGCTTACAAGTGTATAGAGCTAATGACTTATTGCTGAAATAGGGGAAATTATAGGATAATAGAAAGTTATCCGTCATGGTTATCTTCTAGATATCTCTACTATGGATCGTTAAAACAACTATAACATGTGTACTTCATCAATGCAACTGTAACATGTGTATTTCTCCAATTGAACTGAACAATTTGTCTATTTCAGTCATTCAAATTAGCTAGTCAAAAAGTATTTGTTAGTAACATTTTCAGTTAATATACGTTTCATGTAAGCTATTGATGAATTGTGCATGTAACTAACTATTGTAATTTTTAAACATCCAAATTTGTTGCAGAGCTTGTTTTGATGTTTCTGAGGACAAGAGTGCTACAACTTCTACTCAGGTGATCCAGTCACAATTAGACGCTGTTACTTCACAACTTCAAGCATCAGAAATGAAGAACTATAAATTTGATATGGATAATGGAGAAGATGTGGAAAATTCTTCTGTATCTTTGAACACGGATAGCCATGTATGCCAAAAATTCTCAGTTGAGCACATTCCTCCTCCACATAGGAATGTTGACACAGACACAGAGAGGTAATTATAATAACTGGAATCTACAATATCACAAAGTTCATTTTGCTTATGCATAAACCCCTCTTATGAATTTTGCTACCGCTTCACAAAGTTGCCATCTGATGGTTGCTTGGATGCTACAGTATCATCTAATCCTATCTCTTTATACTTTATGTCTCTTTGCATTAGATAATGTAGTAGGAATAAATTAATATTAAAGAACAATGTTTGGAAAATTAGTATGTATGGTTTCAAGTGTTGATCAATGTTAGTTGGCTAGTTCAGACATATTGGTTTAGTCGATCAATAATGATAATGTGTCAACAGAGGAGACATAATCATGTTGCCTTGGTATTATCCACAATCAAACAAGATTTGTGTTATAATTCGATCCCATCTAGCATGGGGAGGTGATGTAATGCTAGGAAAAAGGAGAGGAGGGAGGAACACCAACAATAAAAATTAGGATTGATGCCAGAGTCAGAAATTCAGATATATGGATACCTCGTACTTGTACCTGCCCCATTCAAGTTATGAGATGCCATCTCCTAATGATTATTAAGAGATGCTTATGAACATGTGGAGAAACAAGTTCCGATATGACTTGGGAGCATTATTTAATTTGAATTAGAAAATTGTAAGGTTAATTTCACTAAGATGTTACTTGAACTAATGTGATCGGCAATTCACAAAATTTGTTTTGGTATTAGTGAGACAGTTGTTATATTTTTGAGTTGTTGCTTGAAATTTTATTTCTGTTTACTTTATAATTGTTAGGTTTATATTTAGAGCATAACAAGCTAAATAAAAAGTATTATAAGATTGAATTCAGGTTAGGTGTTCTCAACATACTTTGAAGTTGCTACATGTGCTGACTTTCACCAACCATTTCGGTCGGAGAACAAAGCTCCAACATGAGATAATAATTTAAATCTTCGATAGAAAGGCATTAATGATATTTGTAAACCTTATCTAACATATAAAGCTAAATTAGTAATTTTATAATCAACTTTAGAAAATATTAAAGTGAACTAATATACAGACAGTTACAATCAACCAACATATATTTGTAGTCTATGTAGTCTCATAGAGCTGAATGAAAGATATTCATATGACTCACAAAAGATAAGTCAGGACAAACATTTCAAGACGATGGTAATGATAATTGTCTTCTTAAACAAATGATGTGAAAAATGAATAATCTGTGTTTATTTTGAAAATTCTATTATTTTCCTAAGTTCACTCACGTTTCTTTATTTTCTAAAGTCTATTTATATGGAAGTCCCTTATCTATCTGGAGTATGTGTTTTTTGTCTGGCTGATCCCAACACTAATTCCGATTTCAAATTATGCTGACGGTATTGAACCTTGCCTCTTTTTAATCTATTTTATTCTATTTTTGTTTCTTCTATTGTATAACAAGGCTCTAACGTTTACTATGACTAACATTTTTGTTGCATATTTATTCACTACTAGGTTCCTGTATTGTATGAGTATTGTTGTTATCAATGGTCCCTTTGTATTTCATTTCATTTAGTCACCTTGATGCATTTCCTTTTTATCAATGTATTTTTTTTTGTGCTTGTGCATCAGTGTAGTTGCTCATTTTGTTTCCTTTTCTACATGTAGATCAAATAGTTCGGCATATATTAGTTTGTTGCTAATACTTATGTCTTTCTGATATTCTATCAAAGAGATTGCATAAAATGGAGTTGTCAACGTGAAAGAAGTCACAGTGGTTCCTTGTTCCATCAAATAAAAGATTTGCCGAACGTTACATCTGGTATAATATCCATGTCATTTGTGATCTTGAAATCTTTCCATCAAAAATTGATATTTCATTCCTCTGCTCTAGAAACAAGCACAATCATATGGGTCTTCATGTGGTTTGTTGTTGATTTTCCTTGTTTAATCATGGAAAATATGCTTGACATATGTGCAGTGGTACATGAGGAGCCATTAGAAGGAAAAGTTATCCAGCGTAAAGGACGTTTCCAGATAACATTTCCGAATTCTATCCCAAAGGTACCTTGATTCCTTTAATGGCATTAAGAATGTCCATGAAGGGACTACAAAACTTGAGGATCTGGACCTTCTTTACTTCTTTAGCTATGCAGTAGAATGCTAGTTGATGGAAGCTGAAATTTGAATATAATTGATATTACATTATTTGCAATCTTGATCTCAACTTTACTATCTATCAAAGGACATACACCTACTATATAAATGACGTATTTGAGGCTCATAGATGGTCATTAGGTTGCTGAAATCTACCCAGATTCATTACGAGTGGTCAACATGTCCATTTTCAATTTTTTCTTGTCTTGTTCAACTAGGTAAATTGGTAAGACTGACTCATGAGAACTTGAAAAATCTTGTGCCTCTTGGGCATTAGGTGAGCATTTCATCCATTTTGCCTCTTGACACTAACAGAAATAGATAGGTTGTTTATGGAGTCTTGAACAAATACTATAATCAATCCAAGCCAGGAAAATCAAGTTGACCTGCTTCGGCTTATAATCTAGAAGGTGTTTAAACCCGTAATTTATCAATTAGGCACTTCTCTGCATATTTCATATACATTTTATCTATTAGAAGTATAATTACAAAGCTAAATATAAAAGGTTGTTCGCAACATTAGATCTGTGATCCTGGTTGGCAAGCTTCCCACTTTGACATTGCTGCATCTGTGAATATTCAATCTTCAATGTATAGTTGATTGGCAATTCTATTATGTTAGACTAACAATCCTGGTTGGCTAGCTTCCCAACTTTGACATTGCTGCACCTGTGAATATCCAATCTTTAAAATATGGTTGGTTGGCAACTCTATTATGTTAGAATGCAGCTTTAAAATTCCTTGTATGGTATTAAACATCCCAAAGATTGCATGCACATGGTTTGAAAGATCTAGAGTTGCTTGGGTAATTCATGTCTCACAACAATGTGGAGTTCACTATTTCGGATTTTTTGGATGCTCTTCTCCTATGGAAATGCATTTTTTTGGTTGTTCATGTAAATGATATGTATATTATTAATCATGATGAAGTCCATGTATGCCATCAACGAATTATCAAAGGAAAGAGTTGATTAAATAGTTGAGATTTTGGAAAACTATAATGCTTCCTTAAGATTGAGGTTATTCAGTCAAGGAAGATTTTAAATTGGAATGATAGGGTATAAATTATCTGAAGTAACAATAATCCAAAAGTAGATTAAACTTTTTCTATTTGGCATGTCATATATCTATGGAGTATTAGTTGGAAAAACTAACTTGTGTATTGCTAGACTGGATATCTTATTTGCAGTAGGGTGAGCCAGCTCTAGATTCCCAGCAAGATAATTTGGACCTGTGTTTTGTTTAACGTGAAGGGAGTCCAAGGTGTGATTTTTAATAGGGTTGTAAATGAATCAAATGTTCATAAGAAAGCTTGGCATTTGACTTAGTAAGAGTTTGTTTATATTTGTTCAATACACATAAAGTCAATTGAATGAACAAGCTTAAACACATATGTTTTCAGCTTGTTAATGTTCATGAACAGGGATTGTGAATGTTAACGAACAAAGTTTGTGAACCATGTTCATCAATAAAAAATTATCAACGTGGTAAATAAATAAAGAAATTTTCAAAATGAACAAACACATTAGTACTATCAAGCTTAATAACTAGTCACATAAATTTAAAACTATAAATTTTCAAATAATCAAACAAGTTTGAACTAAGAACTCAATGACATCTAAATGGACCAAGCTCAAGTCAAGCTCGAATCAAGCTCAAGCTTGTTAAAAGAAATCAAGCCAAGCTTGAACAGCCATTTCAATGGTTTGGTTCATTTTTGGCTGGGCTCAATTACCTTATCAATCAAGCTTGGACACCACAAAGCTTGACTCGATTTGGCTCGTTTACTGCCCTAATTTTTATGTCATAAGTTATTCTTGTTTTACTAGATAAGTTAATGCCAGTTGTTCATCTTTCTTTATGCACATTTTCCTTTTTTAAATAGAGTTAGTATGGTTGCTACTAGGTGGGCTGAATTTGGTGTCATGGGAATTTAAAGGTTGAAATGTTAGATGATCCAATGTAGAAGCATACACAAGTAAAATATTCCTATGCAATCTAGCACATAGAATTGCAGTCATGTGAAGAGAATGAATTTAACAAAGCGACTGTTTCTCTTTTGTTAATTCCAGTAAACAATTAGCAAATTTGGGGGCTTCTATTTAGTAAATTTTCAGGTATACCTTTGCCTTTATGAGATAGTATTTTGTATGCTCTAGCATGATAGAGTCAGAAATAGTATGGAAGTCGATTATAACTTGTAAATTTGTCGTTTCAATGAGTGGTTTGCCATCAAGGTATGCTATTTTCTTGTGCTAAGTGTAAAGAATTCCCAAACTTCTGCTGTTATTAAGTTCACTGAATGCCCCCTCTCTTCTTCCTATTGGGAGTTTGCACTTAATAAATGTTTTACATGAGACCTGGATCTTAAGGCTTGAAAAATACAGCATGGAGTGGAAGGTTGATACTTCACATCAACTCCTTTGACCATTTACTGAGTACACCCAAGCTGTAGCAGTTTTTGTATTCTTTATCTGATAAACTGGTTATGTACGCTGTCCCATATCCATAATGCTACAGGTAGAAGTTCTAACTCATGCCTGGGACATATAGAACTAAGTTTGCTTTATGTTATTAGATAGGAATTTGGATGAGCCATCTGATATTTTAATGGTGTGTAAAGCTCAAATTTCCCGAATTTTGGATGCGCACAACTAATAAGTTTGGTACTAGTGTGATTAACTGTTTTGACTGTCATATACTTTTTCTTAGGTAACTTCTTCAGTGAACTTATTAACATCTGCTGTGAATACTGCCTCGCTCATTCCTTCCTTGCAATTTTTATGGCATCAAAATGCTATGCAAAAGGTCAGCTGCATGAAACTTTTATCCTTTATCTATATTTGTTGTTTAGGTATGCAACTACAAATCATTATTGTTATTTTCTGACAGGAGCTACTGATTAAATTGATTAAGTGTTTGGAGCAAACATCTAGCATATCTGGAGGTAACCATTCAGAAGTTTCTGATTATAACACTGGTGATTCACAGGTACCTGATAGAAAATTAAATATTTTTTATCATTCGGTTGAAGAATGTGTTCTTCATAAATATTCCTGCATAGTTTGTCAAGAGAAAACATATATAGTTTCTGAACAGCTACTTTCCCTTTTTTAATAGTAAAATCTGTTGAAGATAAGGAATTATCAATTATTGTAATTTGTCAAGGAGAGGAGGAAATGTGCCAATAATATAACCGAGCATAAAGTTTCTATTGGAAAAATATCTCCTGCCTTGTGGTTGGACTAAACAACATTGGAGTAGACAACGTTGTTTTGATGTGCTGGTAATATGGTTTAAGTTAGGTGATTTTTTTTTTCTTTGATATGTAAGGAATTCGATAGTTCTCATGGCTCTGACTCGATGGGATTGGATTGTGGATTTGGCTAATGGTGATTGTGTGCTCGACGACTCAGTTGAATGAAATGAGTTGTCATGGGAGACTTGATGGCTTGCAATGTTGGTTGAGTGGCATGGAGTGAGCTCATGGAGGTTAGTGCACTTGATAGCTTCGTGGTTGGGATCAAGAGGGTTGAAGACTAAAAATTGTAGAGTGTTGGTCAAGTGACAGAGCAATCTTGAGGAACTCGATGCACTAGATGGCTTAACATAATCTGATTGATAGAGTTGAAGACCTAAAGCATATGAGATTATTTGAGTGGATGCAATCGTGGGCCTTTACTGTGGGCATCATCATTATAATGAAGTGCTTACTTGCTATGTAGAGTAGACTATCTGAGGCCAGGTTCTGAAGTCTTCAACCAAGATACTGATGCCCTAGGTTGTCTCATGCATTTGTTGGCTTATGGTGGTTGTAAGCACGTAAGGGACCATCTAAATTCTAGTTCAATTGTGGGATTGGTGTCTGATGATATAACTATTGTCTAATAGTCATGTTTGAGCTTCCTTTTTTAGTTTGCTAGAATGTTTTTACTGGAGATTTTCTTATATAAAGTCTTGGAAAACTTTTGGGCACTGGCTGTATAAAAATATCTCTTATTCTCTCGTGTTCATTGTGTCTATATCCTCAAAGAAGTACAAGGGCTTGTACAAAAATTGAAGGTTATAATTCAAACTTCGTAGTCTTTCATTTACATCCTAAGGAAGATATGATTATTTGAGTTAAATCCCATTGGTTGAAAATTGTAGAGGCTTGTCATATTGCCTATTATGAGTAGGTGGTATTAGTTGATTTTCGGGGGTGGCACGCTGGATGTGTCATAAGCTATGAAATGAGCGGATTCTCTACCATGCTATATTTATGTGTTAGTGTTGTTATTTGCATTGTATTATTTATGTTGTATATACATATTTGACACCATAATTGCATTCATGAGCATACTCACATGCTACTAACAATTGAGTTGCTTGTGTATGAGAATTTGGTTTTTGGCTCACCATTTATTCAACCTCTACCTGGACCTTCTCTGCAATTCTTTTAGTTTCTACTGATGAAATTTTAAACATGCATAGATTCATTACATTGCATCAAGCTTGGTTTTGCAACAATAGCTCAAATTGGACAGGTGATCAACAATAGGTAAAATGAATCTGCTAGGATTACCAAAATATGGCACCAAAAGGTTGGATTTTAAATATTTTAAAATTGATTTGTGAACATACAAAAACTAAACTATTTCTACTATAGATAACCAGTCTTAGGACACACTAGTAGGTCTCATATTGGAAGCTCTCTACATAAACAATGGTTGCATACTAGTTGCACCACAAGGTTCAAAGAATCGTTCTGGAAGAGTTTTGTTGTGTGGCCAGCATGGTATTAGTTTTGGATATCATTTGTATTGACACCAGGTACACTTTTACATACATTAAATTGTGTCAAAATCAAATCAAACAAGTTATAATCTTTTAATCCTTTCCAACGTATTTAGTATTTCTTACACATAAGATATGATATTATGGTTGGGTCCTATATATATGATGTAATGGTTTTCAATTATGACATTCAACATAATATTTCATCCCCCTCATCTTATGATAATGTGGGAAAATCAAATGCCCTATTCCCTCCAGCTACGAAGATATTCACTAACAATAATCTGTTTTTAAAACAGTTGTCCCTGGCTTCAGGAACTGAGAGGATATTGCAGGCATACATAACTACTCTGCAAAACAGGTTTCAAATTTGTTTAATGGCTGTACATTTTCAGATAATCATGTTGACACTCCCCTGAAAATTTTCTTTTTTCAGTATTTCAAGGTTTAGTGAAGAAGTGCAGGAGTTAAAACTGAAGAATTTTCATGTAGGGATCATGCTTGCATTTTATTGCTATTCTTTTTTATTCTACATATGACAACTTATCATGATCTTTCTATTTGCTTATTTGGCATTGAAAATTCAGAATCCCGATAACAGAATTTTCCTCTTTTGATCAAGACAGCATTTATGATGAATCAATAGAGACGATCTATAAAACTATTAGCCTAAAATATCACTTCATTGTCCAGGAATATGCAGATTTGTAGGTTACGAAATGCACCTCAGTGTTGCTCCAAAATTGGATACCTTGTCAAAATTTGGCATGAAATATGAATTTTGGCTAAACTATGTTTGATCCAAGTTCCAATACTTTGCAAAACTATGCAGATGTGAGACAATATAAATTCTTAATTAATTATCAGGAACTGAGGACCTTTTTTTAGTGTCATAGCAAGTGTTTCATAGGTTTCTTGAACTCCCTTTTGATTTGGTTAATTTGTATGCTTGCAGTTGAAACAACAGATAAATTCATTGTCAAGTGCAAGGAAAGACTTAAAGATTGTGAAGTAATGAAGGGGACAAGCGGAGTTCTTTTGTTCTATTTTGTTATTTTGCTTTTGCAGAAGGGGTAGTTTCTCATTGTATGTGGGTGATATTTATTGGACGCGAACTGTTTCATCATTATTTTCCTGTAATTTCTTGTAAATTAGTCGATACACACGATTCCCAATTTCATTCTCGTAATTGGGCATGCATTCTACAATAGAGCAAACAATGTTAAGTACCCATTGGCCTCAATTTTATGGTTTCTTCTAAGATACGAGGGACTAAATTGGTGGTTCAATTGGTGTCGCAGAAAAGCATTAATATTTGTAAACTTATAATTGATTTGACTCTTGAATTTGATATTAGGGTTCTCTCCGACTTTTCAAACAATCTTCTGGAAATTGCTTTTAAATTTTTTTAAAGAAAATATACTTCTTTTTGATAATTGAAACTTATATCTTTGGGGGTTACAACCTTGATATTTTGAGTGACACCCTTATTTCTTAAGGTGGTACCAGGTGACTGTGCTAGCTCTTAATGTCTTTGTCAATTTATTTTAGGATTAATATAAAGGAGATAAATTATGAATAATTATTAGCATTTGGAATAGTGATTAATATGTGAGGACTTTTTTAGTTGGCACTAATTATTCAACTTATGTTAATTATTTCTGAAGGTGATGATTCAGTCCCCCTAAAGTTCCACTCATCTTTGTTTACTTTAGATGTTGAGGTTTCTCTTTGTTTTGAGTCTTTGTTCCTATTGTTTTCTCAATTTCTTTGGATGAAGAGATCGAGTCTTTTCCATCTCGTGCCAATGTAGAAATTTTTATTATAATTTGATCAATTTTGTTTCTTAATTCAATGCAGCCTTATTTATTTACTTAATTTATATAAAATATTATTAAACAAAATATGAATTAAAATTGTGATTATTTTATCATATGATTTAATTCGTCGGATTGGTTCCTTAGCCTACATGTCCTTTATGAGTCTTTCCGTTTTTTTCCTTGTTTTTTTTTGTTTCTGTTCTCTTAGAGCTTCAAATTCCATCAAAGCAAATTAATTATATCTATCCTTACCATTCAATCATTGTCGAAGCGCTTATTCGAATCATGTCCTTAGTCTATGTTTAGTTAAGCGTAATATAAGTAAGTTTAAATTAATGTATTTAACTTTGTAATATAATTAATATTATATTATTATGTTTGGTAAAATGTTGCATGTAATCTTTAATTATAAGAGTGATTACATTCTTTTGTACGACGCTCATTATTTTTTATAAGGAATATAATATAACATATTAGTATAAAATGTTATACATATCCTACGACCTCTACCTAAGATGGGTGGTAGCAAGTTATGTTTAGTTAGGGGAAATATAATCAAGCTTATAATGTAATTAACTTTGTAATGTAATATCATTAATATTATATTACTATGTTTGATAAAAAGTTATATGTAATCTTTGATTACAAGGGTGATTATATTCTTGTA
>JBBPFP011128834.1:0-11776 GCA_037974795.1 Kaempferia galanga | reverse complement strand
TTATTGTATTTGCATACTTTTCTCTTGTTTTGTATTGTTATTATTGTATTTTTTTTTTCATTGTATTTCTCGTGTTCGAGATTGGACGAGGCTTTTCTACCTCTAGCTATGAGTAAGGAGTGGACCCTTAGATTAGTCACGATAGATGTCAAGTAAAATCAAAAGTATTAATAATTGAGAGTTTTGCTTAAAACTTTTCGTTGCCACTCAAGTTCAAAAAGTGAAGCTAGCTATTTACCACCCTCCCCTTGCTCCTCTTCTCTAGGTGTCCTAACAACTTAAATCAAATAAACATGGCCAATAACCATGAGTAGATAACCAAACTTATCAATAATAATAAGCTCCAACTAAGCATAGCCAATCTCTCGGGAAAATAAATGTTTCTTCTATAAATAAATTTGATATTTTTTTTTTAGTATGAATTGAATATTTTAGCACAATTACATGGATTGGAACAGAAACGAATCATATTTGTTGGGAAAATTAATAATTTATTTGTTGAGTTTTTATCATTGGAAAAATTCTAATTAATTTGTTTCTTCTCAAAATGACCGAGAACAATATCTCCTCTCCTTGGAAAGAGAGGAAGCCACGTTCCTAGAAATCTATCCAAATTAAGGATGTGAATTGCAAAAGTAATAAGTAGGGCAGGTGAAAGAGACAAGTTTATTTGTTTGCATTCATGAATATAATTTAATTGATGATCATCAAATTTATAAATTTGTTCATGTTTTCTTATTTGAACTAAAAAACAATAATTGTAATTTCTTTTGTAACTAGAGATTTTTAAAAATTTATATATGAGGTCATCGAATTAATGAATCTTTAGCTTTACTAATTTAAAGTGATAATATTTGTTTAACTATATATATCTATGAACGATAAATAGTTTTATAGAATAAATATTCATAAATTATTTTCTTTTTTACTTATCAATCGTGTGTTAAAAAGAAGTTTGATGGGTATGTTAAAAGTGACGATGTCCCCTTTCAATAACTTTGAAAATAAAAGGTATTCCTTTTGCCCTTTAATTATCATCAAATTTATTGTTTCAGTTATTTGCTTTCCTCCATTTATATTAAGATTATGAATATTCTCATTGGTAACATTTAGCACAATAAATTAAAACACAAAAGACCTAATTAAATCACTAAAATTAATGTTATATTATCAAAACAATTGACAAGAAAATAATAAGCGTACTGCACATGTCTACTAAATCTATTGTTCTGTTTTCCAAAATTTTCCATCCCATTATTTTTTTGGATTTGAGTACATAAATGGCAAATTCCGCATCAAATAATCCATTTTATTCTTTTGAGATGATCTACTTGACCAACTTTTTTGTGTGGTCATTTTGCATAATTCATACTTTTTAAAACTCTCATCATTGAGCATACTGATCAAGACATCCATTTGCAGGTCCGATTAAATTAATAATATCATATGCGTCTCTTGATCTTGTCTACCTTTTTCTGTATATATTTCATATTTGAACTTCAAACTAAATAAATATTTCAACATTAATTATTCCCGCATGAATTGCTAAAGATCTTAGTTAAATTATCATTATTATTCCTATCCATATATCGTTATCATTCTATTGTCTTTTTAAAATTACAACAAAAACATGCACATCACTAAAATGACAAAAGGATAAGTAAATTCAATGAAATACAATTAGAAATGTCACAATATTGGCACTGTATTAGGAGGCATCTTATTAGAGGATATGACATTATGCATATGATTTTTCTTAATTGGAATAATATTAACTGCTTTATCAGCCTCACTTGGCTGCTTGTTAGGGATGGCCCCCAAAGGGGCCATTCAAGTCAAATTCTTGGCCGTCCGATCATGATCGAAGGATGAGTGATTGGCCACGTGGCAATCACCACATGAAGCCCATGTGACAGCTAGAAAGAGATGTGAGGTAAGGCCATAACTCTCACGTCCATTTCAATGAAAAGAGAAGGGCATGAAAGGATCATATATATCTATAGGTCAAGTTGCCAAGATTCCATGATGCTAATTGAAGGATATGTATATCTTGTTATGAAAAAAGAAAATTTATACCGATCAGATTTATTATTATTATTATTATTATAAAAAATATTTGTCTCGATTTGTCGTATCTGTGTATTAATCTATTTAGAGAAAAAATAATAATGAAGGTTAGAGTAACAGTTAGAATCGTATACGACTTTGCGTAGGTCAAAATTGCATGAATTTGACTTTCCAATTTAATTACCACGTGGTCTTATGATTAGAAAGGAAAAGATCTGACTGTGATACGATTCAACTGTTGCTAGATTGTCAATGCATAAGTATGCAAAGTCAACTTCAGGATCATGCATGCTTCGCTGTTGACCTGGCATGGTTAGTCAATCGTATTTCTACGCTTAGCTTCGGGGGAAAAAATGTATAAAAACAAAATAAAATAAAATGTAAATATAAAAATTGGCTAAAACATGACTGACTGTTCAAAGAAAAAAGAAAATCAAATCAAGGGCTTTTCGTTAAAAGGAAGAGTTATTGGCTCTTTCTTTTTGCCTATATTTAGCCCTCCATCCAAGTCTTCATCTCGTGCCATCTGAACAACAGCAGCGATAACGATAACAAGAAAAAGTCATCGGAGATGAACTTGGGTTTGTTGAGCATGGCGGAGGCAAGGTTGCCACCGGGCTTTCGGTTTCACCCCCGCGACGAGGAGCTCGTTTGCGACTACCTTGAGAAGAAGGTGATGAACACAGCAAATCACAGCATGATGATCGACCTCAACCTCAACAAATTCGAACCATGGGATCTTCCAGGTGCGAGATATATATATATATAATTAAAGTATATTGTGCTTTTTGATCTTAAACTTCTTTTTGTTCGATCCTTGTTTATCAGATTCAGAAATATTCCTCCTGACAAACTCTTGCTCCATATAGAATTTTTCTTTAATCGACCGGGGGTCATTTTTAAGAGAGTTTCGCTCGATTTGAACTATATATCAGTAGTTAATTTGCATCAATTGTTGAATATGAAATGAATGAAAGATTGATGTGTACGGCCGGTGACAGAGATGGCTTGTGTGGGAGGCAAAGAGTGGTACTTCTTCACCTGCCGGGACCGAAAATATGCTACGGGGAAACGCACCAACCGCGCCACCGAAAGTGGATACTGGAAGGCGACGGGGAAGGACCAGCGAGTGAGCCGGAGAGGGGAGCTTGTGGGAATGAGGAAGACCTTGGTTTTCTACCGAGGGAGAGCTCCAATGGGGAAGAAGACCAACTGGGTCATGCATGAGTTCAGACTGGAATCGAGAGAGTCTTCGCAGGTCTATTGCACGGTAGAATTTTTCTCAATTACAGAGTAATTGATCTCGTGTGTGTAATCTATTATTAAGAATGTTGTATGAGATAGCTAGCTAGATTATTAAGGATCGGAGACACTGACCTGCATGCGTTGTGCCCTTCGGAGCAGGAAGATTGGGTCCTGTGCAGAGTATTCTGCAAGAGCAGGGGAATCACCACCTCCAACTCGAAGCCAAGCATGGACTTCGTCGCTACAAACTCTCCAGCACCCGTCCCTCCCTCTTACATGGACACTATAAAGTTTGACAGCGAAGAAGAAGACTGGCAAATAGCCTGCTTCTCTGATCTCCCTTCCAGTTCGGTGTCCCTGCAAGACACGAGATTGCTGCAAATGGATGCGGAAGGCAGTACCGTGGGTGCTGGTCGTCGCATGCCGGACTAGATTTGTAGTGGCGAAGAGATGATGAAGGAGGCCGTGTTGGTCGGTCATATCCCCAAGCTGGAAGGGAAAACAGAGCAGGATCACTTGGAGAGGTTCTTACAGCAAGATGGTTGGTCTCAGATGCTCAGTTCCTTCTAGGAACATTGATTGTGTATAAGGATCAAAGTAGAAGAATGAAAAATAGTTAGTAGCTAGCTAGGGATGAAAAAAAAATGTTCTGTTTATTTTAAAAGGACATGCATGTATAAAGAAAGATGACAGACAAATCGAAGGAGGAGGTTGTAGAGGTTAATTGTATGGTTAAAGTGAGCTTTCGCATTCGCATACGCAGAGATAGATAGATAGATGCATGTGAATAGAAGATGTGTATGGAAATGAAGAGAAGGAATTAAAAAAATTCTTCTGTAATTTAAATCATCAGCCTAGTTTTAATCTATGGATAAACTATACACAAAATGAAGTGCATTTGTGCCTTTCCCATAATTTTCAACTCTGAACGTCTACTTTTTGTCATTTCCGCACCTGCGGCGCCAGCCGGAGATTCATCTATTTGAAATCGAGTGAAAGCGACAAAGGGAAAAATGAAAAACGCCCTCGTTCGAGTTAACAATGGCTATGGATTACTCAATCGGGTACAGTGTGAAACAGATTGGGAGTTACTGAATAATGCGGTAGAAACTCAATATTGAATTGTTTAAAAACATAATAGAATAATAATAATCATAGAATTGACTTCCACGATGAATAAGCTAGATTATGTTTAAGGTTTCTCTAAACCACACACAGCCAACATATCATATTGATAGAAAGTGAGAACCTCTTCGTATCATAGAACACGGGTATGTATGCATTGCTTGACGGTTGTAATAGTGAGAAAAAAGAATTGTAAGATTATGTGAAGATATGGATCTCATCGATTATAATTAATTAGGCAATTACAATCACAGTTTTATTAAGAACTATATGATGACCGAGCATAAAGGTACACAAAGGCAATTAACAACTTCCCACAGTGATCTATTGGAAATGAAGTCGAGCAAACGTCCCAAACACTACATGTTTCCCAACATTTTGGATTTAGACACAGGTAGAGTCAACTGTTTAGTTTGCAAAATTACCTGGCACCAGTTCTAGAACTCATAGAAGAATGATAGTTGGTGCTTCTCTGCTTGCGGTAAGATGTGTAGACATCATCATACTGGCTCATCTCGTTTGGATTTGCTGTTGCGCCAAGACCTAACCTCCCAGAGCTGCTCTCTGTCTTGCGGTCTACACTGCCATCAGGGTAGGAACCAGTTTCAGGGTCCATCTGCAAGTTAGGAGGTGGAGGAATGCATGCCCCACCCTTTCGGACAGGAGAATCTCTCTCATAGTCATGGTATTCATCTTTCAAATCAGATTGCGCCATTGGGCCTTCTGATGGGTTGACCTCTCCAATCTCCTTGAAGAACTTGGACACACGGTCGAGAATCTCTGAAGGAGTCACGGTGGGTGGGGGAACCACAGTTGGTATATCAAGTGGGCTCAAAGGTGAGTAGGGCACACCGCTGCCAATCTGCATTTTTCTCACCATGCCAGGAATGAGCCCAGGTGGGAACAGTGGATAAGGTGGAGGACTTTGATCAGTTATGCCAATAGGTGGTTGGATCGGTACAGCTGCAGGGAGAGAACTCTGGGCTGCTGCTGGGAAAATGCCACCAGGTACTTGGTTCATCAAAAATGGCTGACCTGCAGCTGGCGGAAAAGATGGGGTTGACGTAGCAGGCAGATGTTTACTGGCATCTTGTTGACCAACGGAACTCAAGTTAGGGTTTGGCTTGTCGGGCCATTGTTGAGGTGTTAAGCCTGCAAAACAGTGAACAAAACCCCCAAAAAAAAACAACAATTCTTACCATGAGGGTTGAAGGATCTGACACAATTAATGAAATATATATATATAGCAAATATAAGAGAGAGTAACCTATGAAACTCGATGGATCTGATACACTCATCATTTCCTTGTGTGCAGATGACCGAAAAGGTAATCCACCAGTCATTTCTATCTCAAGGCCTTTGATTATTTCTTGGTCAAATACTTCTTTAGAAGCCCAAAACTGTAATATCTTCTCAAGACGAGATTGATTAGCATCTTTGTTATGAGGGTTACTGTAAATCCTTGCAAGCATGGATCCCAGCACAGGTCTAAATGCAAGTGCTTCATTATCAAGCTCTTGAGGATTGATCCGGCGTTGCAAGCTACAAAAAAATAAGGTTAAGACGGGATTATAGACTAAACTTTGGAGGCAAAGATCTATATGTTTTCCCAAGCATAAAATAGGAATAATAATAAATCAATGGTGAGAATGAAAAAATTGCCAGGGGGAGGATAGGAGAAAGTTAAGAAAAACTTGTCTGATTACAGAAATAGGCAAGACAGGAATGACAAAATAAAAGGAAAATTGCAACATATGTCCCTAAATATCATCTTGTTTATGACCTGTAGCTCTATCTTAATTCTTAACTACGCCAAGTCAATAGATCAACTTACTAACGGTGTATGTTCGATTGTTTGGGTTTCAGATTCTATAATCTAGTACAAGTAACTCCTAATACCAACAGAAAAAAGGTTTGCAAGCATATTAACTTAATGTGCTATTTGAAATAAAACTCCAAGGTATACAGATTGTAGTCTAAGATTAAAAGATGAGCTATCTGAGCAAGAGAAGGATCTAAGAATAACTTGTTTTCAGCAACAAATTATAAATAAAAGAAAGATACACATCTATCAAGATGGTTTGTAAAGTCTAGTAGATTTTAACGTCTAAAATAGAGAGCCAAGTATTCAGATGTGGATATCAATGCTTGAAACTACAGTAGTAGAAATCACAGCCTTGCATTAAACCATTATAGTGCTAATACCAACCTGTATGACCATTTTTAAATTGTACACACGATTCCTCGTATTCAATATTTAACAAGATATTTCTTTCTCCAATGCCTTAAAGAAATTAAGATTCTTTTTTACCATTCTTTTATTCATATAACAAGATTGCTCATACATGTGAGAAGTAACTAAATGCTACTTGTGCACATAACTTCAATCTGAGACAACATTATTTGCCAAAAAGTATTTGGGCGTCTTATAATCCTATTCAACCTATCTTATGCTTGATATGCAATAAATAAATCAAGGTCGACTGATGGTAGAAACAGGCAATATCCACACATAAAACCAAACTGTTAAGTTGCAGAATAAGCTAGTGAGATTACTCGTAGCCAAAGCAAGTATAAACTGAAATAATCACACATACCACTGAACTATTGAGGAATCAGCAAGTAAGAGTATTCGCAATGAAAGCAAACATACAACAATCATGCATGCAAAACACCTGCAATACCTGTCGAAGAGGATGTCATTAGCTAGAAAAATAATATGCATCTGCCTCTCAGCATCTTCTAGAGCAAAAATTCTATCTCTAAGAGCTTCAGCCAAAGCAGGTGCAAAAGGTGATCTTTGCATGAACCACATTTTGGCTCCCTTAATAGACTCCTTGGTGCCAGTTAGATTAGTAAGTACACCATTAAGCTCGGCTCCAACATCAGAAGGAAGTGGCCCAGATAGGCCCTTGAATTTTGTTGATGGTTCATAATCAGATCGGGGCTGTCCCATGTAGGGCTGGGAATGAAGAGGCTGTTGATGTTGATCATAGTAAGGTGGATAGGTAGGTTGGTGTAACTGAGATGCACCCAATGGAGAACCTGTAGAACCAGCTCCAGTGCCTAAAGGAGGAAGATTCAGAGAAGATGGATTTATCATAGGATTATAGGATGGGGGCATCACTGACATAGGAGGGAAAGGATGGTTGAAGGGTGCACCAGAGGCTCGTGTTGACAGCCATAACTTGTATCTATAATAACTATGGCCCTCACCACCAAAAAGAAAGCTGTACTCAGGATTGTCATGTTGCTTCTCACGGATCATAGCTTCAAACTCAGGGCCATTCTTGGCAGAATACTCGACCAACTTATCAATCCGCTTCTGGAGCTCTGGATCTGAAGGAGGAGCAGCAGGCGGAAGAGCTGAATCATATGGGTGTGCATAAGGAGGCGGAGCCATTAAATGAGAGGTTGGATTGTGAGGGCCAAATGCAGCTGATGATGGTTGTTGTTGTTGGAGACCAAGATGAGGATGAGGATAGAGCTGCTGTGGCGGTGGAAAAGGACGAGGGTAAGGAGGGAATTGTTGGAGAGATGGATGAGGAGGTAAGAACTGTGACCCATGTACTTGGTGAGGGAACTGTTGACTCTGTGGATGGAAACCAAACTGTTGCTGAGGTGGCATGCCTGCATGCTGCTGCTGTTGTTGTTGTTGCTGAGCAAATGCCATGGCTGCTGCATAGTCATGAGCTTGTCGATCCATCAATATAGAAGATAAAAGAAGTCAAAAATTGACACCTTCAAGTGTGAATACAATTTCTTCCTTCTCCCTAGCATATAGAAAAACACCACTGTAATGAGTAAAAAAGAGGGCAATGAAATAAGCTATATTCTGAGAGTACTAAAAGTGTAATTAATAACATTATTCTTCAGGGAGACAATTGGTTGTAATTTGATAGACAGCCTAAGAAAGGCATTTCCAAAGATAACCCCAATATTTCACATCACAATCAGGTGTTAAATTAAGCATTGCCGCAATCAGCAGAAGGTGAAGAGTAGGGTGCATGTTAAATAGCCTCACAAGAGGAGAGAAGTTATAAAACTTCACAAAAATGGAAACAGATGGCTAAATGCTTTTTTAACAAAAAACTAGAAAATTAATTATCAAGGTCGAAGAAATCCAAGATGTAACTGCTTTATGACAAAAGTGTCCCACTGTGAGCACACAAAAATTAACGGCTAATGTGTTGAGTCTATACCCAGTGCATATCATTACATCAAACTCAACCCAACATGAAAAAAATGTTTAAGACAAATATATCACATAAATAATATAGCTCTATAATTACTCTGAACAATAATACAATAAGATGCATAGCCAATACATAAAACTGGCATAATGAAATGCTTGAGTTGACTTGAAATTTTATGAATAAATAAACAAAAATAAATAACAGAAAAAAAAGTTTTTTCAGCAATAAAAGAAAAAGGAAAAATTTAAATAAAAAATTCCTAAAATGCAATGCAACAAAGTTTATGAACCAAATCAAATAGATTAGAACTGAAAATTTTCTATTCCATCTCTGTAACTAGATAAATATTGAACTTGTTGTCCTATTAACTAAAACAAAATCCTATTAAATCTCACTCTTGATCGAGATAAAGCTCAAGGCATATTTTAAGCACATTTATATGAACTCATTTCATATCTTATTTGGTGATCATCTGTGAGCTCACTTACAAATCTAGTCAACTACATGAGTTGATTGACTAAGTACTTCCAAATTAAGCTACATCACTTAAGTTGACTTCTAATAACATGCATATTATCACCAAAGAAAGTCATAGCACACTGTATTAGAGAATCTCAGATAAACCTAGCTCCCTAACTTATGTAATGTTAAACCAATGCACACTCAAAAATCATGGTACAAATTGACATAACATAGATTTAAACTTGAAGAAAAATGAACACAAGAGATGTGACACCCCAAGTGAGTTAGTTGCCACGGCCATTAGGATGGAAAGGCACCCATGACAGTCGCATAACAATCTCTTGCACTAAGCTGGAAACAGCTATCCAACAAAAACACTAGTTACAAGAGAAACACACAAGAAATACATCAATAAGTACCAAATTGAAAGCAAAAGAAAAATATAGTAAAATCTAAAAACCTTGAAAAAAGTGTATGAATTGTCCACATCCTCTTTTTGTAGCCCTTGAGCAACAAATAAAGGGAGTCAACAAGGAAAATGAGTTAAGAAACATAATTAATGAACATACATGTAGTGTGCAAATAGAAAAAGACACGCAAGGTTATTAAGCACAAATTATGCCATGTATGAGGACTGTAATGCAGTCTCACATCCACCTACTATAAACTAGAACTGCAATCAATGGGAATGGTTGGATCGTCCATGAGGTTAAACCTCGCACTGAGAAAGAATGGTGCATGGGTACACTCCAACATGTGCACAATTACCAAAGATGACCTGAGTATACTAAGTCTAACATGCCACTCGCCAACATGGGCAATATGAAGATGAGATAAAACTTCTGTAACCACTCACCATACCCTAGCCTAAGGTAATACCTTATCAGCATGCATCACAATACCCGCATATAAACCAAACTTATTATATATGAGTTCGGCATGTAACTATGCCAAATGTAAAAATGACCTACATTTAGCCCGTAAGTATATCACAAATGAATAATAGATATCAGAAAAACTAACATAGTGCATATGTCCAATGAAAACAACTAGAGTCCAGAAGGGCAATGTGAGTAATACAAGAAAAAGAGTCAAAGATAGCATCAGGATTCCCAGAACAAATCCATACATCAATCTCCAACTCAGTCTCTAACTCCACACAAGTAACCCCCATCAAGAAATGACACTCTGACTCCTAATGAATACACACTAAACTGACAACCCACATCGCCATTTTAATACCAAACAATCATCCTCTATTTCCCAGCGACGCCACACTAATTATAAAACGAAGTTTTAACTCTCGATGCAACATTATCCCCTAATCTACCTCTTGCATCACCTATCCATAACTCGAAATCCCACAAAAACCACAAGAGAACAACAACACCGGATAAAATGTATCCACTCCACAAGTATGGTTTGGAACAACTAAAACATTACTAGTTGTAGAATAGAATAGGTTATCACGACTCTCCTAGAGTGCTCCCATACACAACCTGCAAGATGAACATTCCCTATCCCTTTGGTTACTACTTCCATGATTTGACCCAATTCTAGGCAAAGAGAAGAGAAACCTTCTTACACGCAGCAATTTGTAGAATCTAACACGAATGAGCCGCTAAAGATGGAATAGAACACATCCTTGCTGCTCCACGATGTAGTCACACATTCGGGGGATTCTGGAAAATAAAAGGCGAGCTTTTACAAGGAAAACGCACGACGAGAATCAATACCACAGTAGGGTAAGAACGCACGCCTAATGCAGATTTGGAGTGCAGGAAGACGCCATGAATCTTGCTCGACGCTACTGCAACTGGGACTCAAACTCACTGCAGTGGACGAGGGAACTAAGGGTTGTGGCTGTCGACTCTACGGAGGAGGGCAGTAGGAACTCGCGGCGAAAGGCTAGAGGAAGCCGCAAAGGCAGGTGCCGATAGGCGACAGGCGACGGTGAGAGGGAGTCTCAGGAGATCAGGAATGGAAAGCAATGACAACAGCATCAAAAACCCTAAATTGATTTTGAGTCTGAACCGGATCAAATTGATTTGGTTCGGATTAAATTCAGCTCCGATTCAATCGAAATAAGTCTAATTCAAATTCGATCCGAGTCCAAATGGAATATCTATTAACAATATAATAGACCAAAACTTACGTGCCCAACCTTGTGCCGTGCACTGGAGTCAGTCGGTTGGTTGATTTGTCAACTGCTTGAAAAGGCCTACAATTCTGTCCATTTCTCATATAATTTGATCGGTCCTATGTTGCCTGGAAGAACATCCTCGTACCCACTCGAGAGCATTTCTATTAGCGTCCCCTCGGAACGGTGCGATGGTTAAGACATGGAAGATTATCACATGAGGTCAAGAGGTTGAATCTCGGCACGCCCGAGCATGTCTCCCCCATGCCTTAATTATTTGCACTAATGACTAGCAGCTACCCGTGATTTACCTCCTCCGTGTTGGCCCAGCGACGGGTTGGCGGAGGCGCTGGGGGCAAGCAAATCGCCTTTTGCCACATTAACGTGAATATACTATCCCCTCGGTACAGTGCGATGGTTAAAATATAGGAGGTTGCTACATGAGGTCATGAGGTCGAAACTCGGCGCGCCCGAGCATGCCTCCCCAATGCTTTAATCATTTGCACTAATAGCTAGTAATCACCCTTAATTTACCTCCTCC
>JBBPFP011128727.1:0-11777 GCA_037974795.1 Kaempferia galanga | reverse complement strand
TCGAACCTCCCCCTATGTCGATGCTCGTTTCTGGGGTTGCAGTTTTAATAATCTCCTCAGACTCTAGTTCTTCGGCAATCGGCTCGATTCCGATGTTCTTCTCGAACTTGGGTTCTTCGACAACCGGTTCAGTTCCGATGATCTCCTCGGATTCGGGTTCTTCTAGTACTTGGGTTCTTCGACTTGATTGATCACATCAAAATCAACTCGGGGCACCAACAGTTGGCTCCTGAAATGGAGTCATTGATGCCGGTGGAGGTCCCCTCCGAGTCAAAGGAGTAGCAGCTACAGGCGCTTGCCTATCGGAAGAGGCGCCAAGAGGCTTCAAAGAGCCCGACTGAGGAGTCGACCGAATGGACTGCTTCGTTCGGTCATGCGGCCCCAGCACCCATTGAGAGCACCAGGGGCTCTAAAGATAAGGCCCCTACGGTGGCTGAACCGGCTGTTCAAGCGATTATCCAGTTGACTTGTTCTGAAGGATCTCCTTTGGCGGTCGTGCCATTGTCCAAGCTCCTAGCTTTAGAGGCCACCCCTCATCCTTCTGGCAAGTCCAAGATTTCCTCGAAGTCTTGGGGAATGTCCAAGTCCAGTCGATATGATCCCCGACTGAATATCACCATCTAGGTCCCATCGCAGGAGGACCTCTTTGTTGGAGTAATCTAAGTACCCTAGGTTTTGATATTTGGACAATGGTTTAAATTAGGTTTATTATTGTATTTAATATGCAATGTGAGTGTGCATGATATAGGTATAATAAGAAAAGTCCAAGTGATCTTGAAAAAGAAGGAAAGTCCAAGGAAAGACTTTCCTTGGTACCCGAACGCGGATAGAGTTCGGAGGTCTAGAGTACTTGGTACCAGGATTCATAAACTCTAGTACTTAGCCTGGAGGTCTAGAGTTCGAATCCTGGGGAAGGCGAAACCCACTTTCAAGGGTGGGAAGTCATGAGTAACGACACGGTCGACGACCATGAGGGTCGCCGAATGGGCCGCCAAATGGGCCGGGCAAGGTCGTTACACTAATTCCCTATCATCTCTTTCTTGTGTTATTTTTTAACTCAAAAAATAGGTTAAAAACCTTTTTTCAAAGGGGGAAAAATAATCGAGATGGTCAAGAGGCGCGCCTCGTTGGCGCCTCAGATTAAGTGCAAAGCTGTGCCCAGGTGCGCACTTGTCCTGCAGCGCCCGTCTCACGGGGAGCGAGGCATACCAGCCAGTGCCTTGTGAGCCTCAGGCGCGCCTGAGGCGTTCCTTTCACAACCTAGGCAGTGGGATGCTTAATGTTGGGCTTCTTTCTGACTTTTTTACTCTCAAATATGGCACTCAACTCTGAGCCCTAGACATCATCTTCTGGTCCTCCATTGCCTGCACCTACTGGCTTAGTTTATCTTGTAACCTCCAATCATGTTGCATGCAAAGGAATAGAGATGGCAAGGATCATAAACTGTTGCTAGAACCCTTCCCCAGTCACCTATAAAGACAATAGTGTAATTCATATCCAATCACTCCTAATCCTCAACATTCAAGGTCTGATAGTGCCTTCACATTTGTTTAGAAACTTAGGACTCAACATAGTTCTTTCAGATTAGCAATGTGATAAAGAAGCAAGGTTTTCTAAAGAGACAAACTAGTTGGATGCATTAACTTCTCCCCAAGTTCATGATCTAATTCCTATAATGAACTTATCAGAATGAATGAGCATTTTGCTGCAACAGCCTATGAATTAACCATGAATTGTTTAAAGACAATTCTACCATACTTGTCCTCCATATATCACAAATTTCGATCTTTGTTTATCCTACGTAGTAATAATATGTCTCAGTTTACAATGATAACTTGATATATCCACTATACCGCCATTAACTAAAATATGTCTACGGTTAACTAATTGCCTGGAATCCTCGAAGCTATATACCCAATCGGAAAAGGATATTATCCAAAAGCATCTAAAGTAATTGTAGTAAAACATGACCAGTTGACCCTTTGGGTTTTCTAGCAATATGCACATAACTAAGTAATTGCCACTATCAGATCGTAATGAAACCACAAGTTTTGTTTTTCTTCTAGATGAAATACCATTCCATATTTGATACTTGATAGACTCGGATATAGGCTCATAAACAGTGGCTCTACAACACCAGTAAATTGACAGGTTGGCTCACTTGCATTGGAAGAGTCAAATCCATTCTTCGAGTCCTTTAAAATGGTGACACAAATATGTTTCATTGGTCGCACATACTATCGGACATATATAAGACAAAAGAGATATGTTTCCTAATATGAGATGATAAATAGAAACAATGCTTATCAGTAATTTAAGTAACTGCCGCCTAAGGGATAAGGAACAGCATATATTGTTAAGATCATTCTCAAGAATGTGTTTATAGGAAATAGTAATTCTGCAAAAGTTTTATACATACTTGATAATAGCTCTTCGGGCCTTCCAAAAGTGTTTGCTACCAATTACTCCAACAATATCATCCGGTGATATTTCTAAGCTTGATACTGTCCCAGCCGTTGAGGGCTCATGTGCATCATCTGTCCTCTCCGCATCACCAAATTCCAATGATCCATTTCTCTTTGCATTTTCCTCCTTATAGAAGTCCCTAGACAAGGTTGTATTTTTTGGACTTCTAGGTGACAGCTTGGAATATAGCACAGTTTTGGCCTTCAGAGATTTCCTAACATCAGAAATAGGAATATCATTTGAGGTATTAAAACCACTAGGATCGCCGTTTTCTTGGCATGACAGTGTTTCTCCATTCCCTGACTTAGCTAAATGAAAATTATTTGTATGAGTCTCAACTAAATCTTTTGAACAGTTTGGTTGTTTAGCAATATTGTTGGACAGAGACTTTTCTTTGATTTCCTTGATCTTATCAATCTCTGAAATTTCTTTAAGATCTTCAATACGAGTTCTATCTGAATTTTGTAATCTAGTTTTTGCAATGTCTGTTTCTTCTAAGGATTGCACATCTGAATTTGGGCGTTCAAATAAAGAATTAACAGCAATAAGACTCTTCTGCATTTTTGGTGAAATGAAGGTAGTTAACTTTGCTGCATTTGTCATATTTGTATCCTTTTGCATGGATGCCACCATTTCTGACTGATCAAAGGTAGGAACCACTATCTCATCTGCATCATCCAAAACCTTCTTACTAGAATTTATCGCACTAGAGTTGTCTTGTCTCTGTAAGCTACATTCAGCAGCTGATCTTGTGCCAAACAAATTTCCAGAACTAATTTGCTTTGTGGGTTTTCTCTCTAATTCTGTCCTTCTCGTGACTGGATTCATACCATCAGTAGTTCTAGAGATTTCTGCTGAACGAACAGACATTTGACGGTTGATACCAAAAGGAGAAAATATCTTCCTCTGTTGACCACATCCCTAAAACACAAATGCTTGTCAACTCCTAAAAGAAATAGTTGAGAGCCAAAATACATAATCACGATCATCTTTTGATGCATTGATCATAAAAATAGGAATAAGAGTAGTCTAAGTACATCATGGTTTTAATACCAGACTGGAAACCAAAGGCACATTATACAAAAATAAGTTAAAAAACAAAAGGTCAGCCCAGTGCACGAATAGGAAAAAGATATTAAATCAACAAAAAAATTGTTGACTGTATGATGTAAGATAAATATATGCATTTTGAATCTTCTTTAAGGATTCAATGTGCATATTTTGAACTCTATTGTTAAGCCCTAGTGTAGGTCCACATAATTTCATTTTTCAAATTGAAGTCTGTTATGGTTGATTTATTCTGAAAAAATAAGTCTGTTAGCCAATATAGATTAGGGTTTAAATGTAAATATACCAAAATTAGCCATGTTACTGTAAAATGGCAATAAAGGTAATAATAAAGGTAGACGAATTAGCTTAGGGAACAACCCTAAGTAATGATTTTCCTAATCCGAACTTAGTATCAAAGCTAATCCATCTATTTTGTTGGTTCTTTCCTGTTTGAATCATGCAATCTCCTCTGTTTCTTCGGTGTAAACCTCAGATCTTGTTCTTGGTTCTTTCCCATTTGAATCATGCCCAATTGAATCATGCAATCTCCTAGCACATGGTATCTATCATGTTCATCTCAGTGCACGGATTTTTGGATTCCCAAGCTGCGTCCAACCATGCTTTCTTCATTGTGAACCTCAGATTCTCATTTCCCCTCTACAGATGCTGGAGAATTCTTGTTTCGGCAGCCTAGTTCTGCAGAATTATTCATTCCGGCAAACTGTTCTCCACAGCTCATCTATCAGTTGGATTCTGTTCTTCCAGAATTTTGTTTGTTGATTCCTACTGTTATCTATGTCTGGAAAAATTGTTGTTTTCTTCTCTTGAACCTCATGACATGTGCTGCATATATGGCCCCCAAGGCAAATTTTTAAAGGAAACGCACAACATGGACAGGATGACTTATGCTGACGTATTCTTATGTGGAACTATGAGCCAGACCCATTCACAAGCCTACCTAGTATACCAAATATGTGTTATGCATTGGGACGACCATATACTGCATACATATACTTTGAATCCCTAACAACATGGATAGGATAATTTTTGGCATGAAGCTAAAAAATGTACATAATTTAAGGTATGAAAGAGAAAACAATTATCCTATCTCATTCACGATCTAACAACATGGATAGGGGTAGAGAGACGAAATGTCAAGGATGCAGCACTAGTTATGGAAGGAGAAGAGATGCCTAGGTCACATTCCAGTCATTATTGATCATCTAAGATCATAACTTAAGGCCACCCTTTGGGCTTCAGCAATGGGACCAAGATGCTAGGGACAACTTTCTAATAACTTCAAATTCTTAAGCCTCCTCAACTGGCATTCACCTATCTAACAAGGGAAAGGCCAACTACCTCAACACAAATTACAAAGACCCTCAGACAATCATAAGGAAGAGATTGATCTCACAATCCACATCAGAGGACTATCAAAATTTCTCTTGGACAACTTAAGTATCTAATTTAACAAGGCGGAGGAAGAGGTGTTTCATGAGGCAAAATTTTGTGGTTGGATCCAAGGTTACTTTTGTACCATGTCATTCAAGATCAACTCCAATTAATTGTAATTCTATAATTTCCTACCACTTACCTCCAACAAAGCCTACAAAAAAAATATAAAGTCAATTAGGTGAAAAACTGAATATATATAAGAATAATCTTGACTAACAATCATGCATTCCTAATACTAATTTAAGTTTAATGAAAAGGTTGGTTCTTTTAGCATCCTACTAAGCATTGATTTTTTCATATGTCTACAAATACTTTTTCTTAACAGCTGGTAGTTGGACATGGCCAAACACATGAAAACTCAAACAAACATAGGTACAAGATATAGATCCATCTCAAATACTCTAATTCATTAGTGTTTTCTCCTCCTGTGACCAACAAACAGAATCAAAGGATTAATAATGGGAAGTGAATCATCCTATTTTGGCCCGTATTATTTGTTAGCACTTCTCCTCCTCCCCTCCCGTCCCCTCTTACTCTGCTAGCAAACAAAATCAGGGGATGAGATATGGAAAGAGAAAACAATTTCGAAAATACCAACTGATCCAAGTCCTATCTTTGTCAAGTCCCATTGAAATAGCATGGCACAGATGATATAGTGATAATTACTCGGTACTCTCATGAATCTAAGCAAAACATTCAGATCTTGTCGAATCAATACTTGTTGTGTGTTGATATTTGATAAGAGTGTTTATTGAGATGCGAAAGGGTGGAAGAGGAATTGAGGTGACAAAATTGAAAAAGTATATACAGAAGCAACTCACCTAGGAAAGAAAGTTAATAAAATTGAGAAGCAAGAAGTGAGAAGCTAATCATGGCGAATTCCAACTTTAGCAAAGCCCACTGTAGTTACACCAATTTATAAAGAGAGGCAAGAGGGTATCTTAGTTGAACATGGCTTCTCATCTACCCTAGGGTAACATAGACAAATGACGTTATTTCTGACTATTGGAAGAAACGATCCGAGCCTTGAGTTACGATAGCACATAATACACTGCTCAAAAATAACAATTAATCCTTTGTAAATTGTGGTCTTGCCCATTACATCCGTTTTAACTTTAAAGAAAAAGAAAATTGAATTATTTACGGCATTGGAAGGATTATCATGCCATCCGATATTCAAATTGTTAGGAAAAATAAAAGATACTTCTGTGAAATACATTAGATGAATGATAACAGCAAGATAAGCAGTTCAACAAATTAACCAAGCTAGAAAGTGAACAAAAGTCATCACCAACCTGACTCGACGAAAACGAAGGAACCAAATTGTTGGAGCTACTAGGAAGAAATGGCATGGCAGAGGAGGTCGAGTTGAACCTCTGCGACGGGACGCTGAGCTGCTCGTACAACGCCATCTTGTTCCTGGGAGGAGCCCTCGGCCCCCCTCTATCGGTGTCATTCACGTGGAGCCTCGGAAAAAGTGGCCCCATGGTCTTATCCTCCTCCTTCGCCCCTTTCATGCCACTCGATTCCTCCGATCTGGAAACTCGACTCAACCGGGAAAAAACCTAATTAACCCACTGAAAAGAAGACAACCTTCAACAAAAACTGCAAACGAGAGTAGATAGACACACAGACTCTTCCAAGAAATCCTAAACCAGTGTCGGAGAACAACCACAATCCATCTGCCAATTTGGGTCAAAAAAAAAAAAAAAAAATCCAAACTTTCCGGCAAAGCAAGTCACGGAAGAACGGAACCAGTACCTGGAGCACCAAATCCGGCATCAAACTTCCACCGCGGCAGCTGATCAGCAGTAATCTCGAGCCGGATCTCGCGACGAGGAAAATCTGTTAGCAGCAGCAATTCACTAATCGGTGGAGAAGTAGCAGGAGCTACGACTCGGGATCAAACATACGAAGAATGGGCCGGCAAAAGAGAGATTCGGGAAAGTGCGATCGAGAGTCGCTTTTGGATCCTCATCCCACCTCATCCCATTTCTTCAATTTAAAGGTAGAACTAGTAGCAATAAATAAATAAGATAAAATAACGGAACCGTGCCGTCGTAGCATGGCGGTGGCTGATTGGCCTCAAAAGCCAAGGGTGAACTTTAACACCGTGTATAATTTATAACTAAAAATTAAAAAGATATCCTTTGTTTTTATTATTATTAAAGAAAAAACATTATATTTTTAAAAATATCAACTAGACGCTCTTATCGTATTTTCAGTATTAAAAATTAAGAGTGTGGGACCTCGTACTTTATTTCCTTTTTGAATGCGTGGAGTTATCTTGGAGGGCGTTAGTTGAGGATTTTTTTGCTGCGATTAATAAAAATTAAAATGAGCGTTTGATTTATTACTAGATCATAACTTTTTGCACTTTACTTTTAGTACGGACAATTATGATTTTTATACTTTGGTGCCTTCTTAAATCTTTCTCCCTCAGAGAATTCTTCTTCTCAAGAAGATCTGACTGCAATCTAACTCTAAATAGCTTTTGCTGAAATTGTCAAAAGACTAGACCTAACAAGTCTAAACTCTAATCATAGAAATGCAATGAGAGCAACTAAAGCGTATGGTTTGTGAGGGGTTTTGCTAGGGGACTCGATATCTAAACGCGCGCATCAAACGTTTATGAAGGATTGCCATTGGATCGCATTTCCTTGCAATATTGGGAGGATTCTTTGAACTCTTATAACAACTTGTATTTAATTTTGCTATTTTTATTTACCAGCAGAGTAGATTTAGTGGATTTTCACAAAGATCTGAATCTGTTGGACAATAATATTTTGGGTGGAGAAGAAAATGGAGTTTAACTTGGATGACAACATCTATATGGATATAATGAAAATTTAATCTTTATTATGTGATTTAGTAGTTCTCCTGTGAAATCTATATAATAAATGCTACTTAATGAGGCATATCTTGGTAATAAATATGTGATCCAGTGAGTCCCATTTGTTTGAGGAACGTATAAATGTAAGATTTTCTTCTCCCAAAACCAGCATCAGAATAGTGACCATCTAGATAAATCTATGTAAGTTCTTTGCGATTTATTCTGGTAAAAAACTTATAAAAAATCAAACCGATCACCTCCAATATGAATAAGTTAGAAGAACTGAAAATCTGAATTAATATACATGTGCATGGAAGTATAGTTACGTGATCGCAACACAGTCGACCTCTTGTCCTACAGCAGGTGCTAAACAAAGAAACAATGCGATACATAGTGCTAACGACAGTGACAAAGGCGAGGGCAACGGCAAGTTCTATATAAATTTACAATGGCACAGCTCCTCAAACCCACCATCAATCTAGTGGCTGAAAGAAAATTTCTCAAATCCAAAGTTATATACCACCTCGTGGGGAGGGCATGCATTCCTTGACGCACTCTAAAAAATTTACAAAGATAAAGAGAAAGCAACTCTTGGCAAGGCTAATACCGAATCCTTTCCTCATCGTCAAAGCTAAGGCCCTCGATTCCTCTGAGAGTCGACTCGTAGTTCTTCATATTTGGTTGGTTCCTTACCTGGGAGGAGTGTCTGGGTTCTGCAGAACTAAGCAGGGAGTTTCGTTGGGAGCTTGAAATTTTACGGAAGGTCCCAGGACTGACTTCTGCAGTGCGAGTGTGTGTTTGATCAGCCTCAGAGCCTATGTCTCGGCTGCTAGAAACAACAACTCGCCTTGAAGATCCGCTTGATTGTCCCAAAAAAGCTGAACTGGAAAACTACAAATGCGCTTTCAGTGTTAGAAGATATCGGGTAGACATTAATAAACTAACAAATGCAGGATAACATGCCCTACGAATCACTCAGAAACTAGAGAATGTAATCCCTGAAAAAAAAAAAAGAAAAAAAGAAGACAACCAAAAATGTTCTGGTTGTAAACTTTCCCAGATACAATGACAAACCACCAAGTAAAAATGGTATAGACATACACATACAGAAACTTCAACAGGGAAAAATTCTAGAAAACTTACTATTGCAGAGAACAAAAATATTCACAAAAGTCCAAGTTCAGCTTGCAATTTACAGTTCTTGGAAACTATGGTCCAACAGAGCATTGGTTGTATTTGCCGAACAAAGTTCACTACCAGAAATTCCATACTACTAAAAAGTCAAGGTCCGTCAAAAAATCACTTGTACGATGTCCGACCAAGTAGATGGCATGACAAGTCACAAGACACCCATTTAGAAATGGCAGGATAGGAAAGATAAACGAAAGGATAAGCAGAAGACTTTCCAAGCAACTTGTGTGACATATATTAACTTCAACAATGAGAAATATTCAACAATATGATTTCACAAACATGTAATTAAATAATTATGTTTAAACTAAAGAAACATAAAGCCCTCAAATTTCTATGGAATGAGGCAATTACTAAATGTCTAGCTATGCATATTCAAGATCCTAGCAGAGTCGTTGCTAGGCGAGATGCAAAGTTGTAGTCTAGGAAGAGTAAATCATAAGAACCATGTGATTCAGTAAATTATTAAAGTAGGGTGAATTACTAAGCAGGAAAACTTTAAAGATAATCACCACCATACCCTCATTAAATGACAAAACGTGTATATATACAAGAACAAGAGACAATATACTACATGACTTTTTTCACCACAGAACAAATAGGGTAAAACTCTAGAAACATAAGGGAAATACAAATAAAACACAAAAACAAATAAGATATGCGTATAAACTTCATATCAATAGAGAACCATTCATATGAACAAAATTTCAAAAAGGATTTTTTTAAAAAACATAAGAGGGTTAGAAATTCCTTCAAGAGAATAACAGTAATATCGAGCAACTCAAATATAGAAAAGTTGTAAATCTAGTCTCCTGGGTGGGTTTTGTGATAGAATGGGGTTCTGCCAAATTCTATTGAAGAAATCAAGCCATGTGATTATTGTCAAATCCCATGTGTAGAACAGAAGACTCTTTTACCAAACAAGGCTTAAGACAGAGACTTGATGACCATGCATTTGTAAAACACATCAAGATCATATATTTATAGTTATATCCAAATGATGAAGGTTTTTGTTAGATGTTATAAAAGCCCAAACATGATAAGTGAGACCTTTGCTTAGTCTAAGATATAGTAACAAACTTCTAAGCATCCAACGATGGCTTAGTTTGATGCATCTGAATTCATATCTTTGTCAAAGTTTGAAACAAAAGGCCACATTTATATCAAGTAACTAATTAATCTTAGTCCATATTCAAAATATATATATATATATATATTAAAACTATGAGATCCAACATTTATGAAGATGACTTTTGAATATATATGCCAATTTCCAACAATCATAAATCTTTCTTGCTGATTGCTACACAGACAGGAAAAAAGAAGAATAAAACTCACAACAGCTTCTTTGTTTGCAGGTGAATCATGACCAGCGGGAGCCTTCTGTTTGGTCAAGCTCCCAAGATGTACAGCTGGAGGTGGAACTCTTGGGCGATAAGTGGGGTCCCCTGTTGCCCAACCACTTGTCCTTCCATCTTCACCACCTAACAGAAGAAAAAAAAACTACAAATTACTAACTACCATTCAAGAAATTAAGATCAATTGCAATAGGGATTTAGGACACATAAGCATCAATTAAATAATAAGTCTTATAGGAAAAATAACCTTATTGGATTTTTCAACCAATAACACAGAGGGGGTTTCTGCCAATGTCACATGGTGTGAGTCTTTCGAAGACTCAATCCCCTTCTTTTAAGAAAGAAAGGGACCACATGAATCAGATTCCTTATGCATATGCTATAGGATCTATCATGTATGCCATGCTTTATACTCGCCCTGATGTCTCGTATACATTAAGCATGATGAGCAGATACCTATCAAATCCAGGTGAAGGTGACAGTAGTCAAGAATATTCTTAAGTACATGAAAGAGGTCAAGATTATTTCTTGATATTTAGAGGCAATGAAGAGCTTGTTGTAAAGTGTTACACTGATGCTAGCTTCCAAACTGACAAAGATGACTCTAGATCATAGTTAGGGTATGTATTTTGAATAAATGGTGGTGCTCTAAGCTGGAAGAGTTTAAAGCAAGACACAGTAGCTGATTCTACAACAGAGGGCGAGTATATTGTTGCTTCAGCTGCAGTAAAAAAAAAGCTGTTTGGATCAGGAAGTTCATTACAGAGCTTGGTGTTGTTCATAATATAGTAAACCCGATAGACATATATTGTGATAACAATGGGGCTATTGCACAGGTTAAGGAATCTCGCTCTCATAAGCGATCCAAACATATACTATGGCGATTCTATCTCATTTGAGAGATCATCGACAGAGGAGATGTAAGGATATGCAGAGTACCGACAGATGCTAACATTATGGATCCTTTGACCAAGGCTTTGACACAAAGGAAGCATGATGGTTACACTAGGTCACTGGGTGGCAAGCCCCTAGGGCCTAGGTGTTCGATAAAAATCACACAGCACCTCCCTTATACGAGGGATAATATCTTGTATACATGAATGCCCCATGGGCTATAATACATCAGTCAACACGGTCGGAATAAATTAAACACAACGTAAAACACAACCATGCAATTTATAATAATGCATCCTCTAGATGACTAAATAAAAATATCACAACCACACAGTTTTAATAAAGCAGCTTCTAACAGATAAAATAATATGGAAAGTAAAATGATACTTACCATAATTAACGACCCATACAGCCGGAACGTAAAAGTTGACAACCGACATGGCTGGAACAACAAAACATTACAACGGAAAATAAGGGTAGGGCACCCAAAACTCGAATACGAACAAAAACATGAGGCCGAAGGCTAAATC
>JBBPFP011128616.1:0-11778 GCA_037974795.1 Kaempferia galanga | reverse complement strand
AACCCGTCCCAGGGCCAACACGGAGGAGGTAAATCACGGGTGGCTACTAGCACTTGGAATAGTGACTAGCACATAAGCTAAGGGAGGCATCACAGCAACATGATCATTGATACGAAGAAAGATTCATCATGTATTACATTAACTGTTATATACCATTATTAGTTTAAATGCATGAAACTAACCTTCTAAAAGTCTGTATGTAAATTACAAATCGTAAACACTTACAGAACCTTATCGATTTCGTTTCCGTTGTAGATGGATGCTTATTGTCAGAAGGGCGATCACAAAATAAGAAGGCTCTTTGCAAGTCCACAAACCAAAACTCTCCTTTGATCTTGGATGTTCTCCTCTTTCGTAAGCATTAAAAAAAAAAAACCAACCCCTCTTCCACTTGGAAGAACTCCTTTTAAAGAAAGGGAGTATAGTGGAGTTTGTAGGATGTGGCAAGTACTTGCTATGCCGTTGTCACTGCCACATCCCACTTCACTGCCAACGTTATGCTCTGTTCCATACTAATCAACTTACTCCTGTAGACCCTACCTTATGAGCATAGAATGTCTCAGAGTTGTCGTATAAATAGTTTACTGTCGAATATTATGGATATTGATCCAACAACTTGGGTACAGTCGGTTAGTTCATCTATAAGCCAATGGTCTGAATAAGTGAAACTGGATATAAAAATGTGAATTTTATTTCATTTATACTCTTGAAATATTTTTTCGATTATCAAAATACCTCTTCAGGTAATATAATAGGCATAGACTTTTCAGTTTAATTGTCACCGATTTAATTTCATTATTATTTCGAATAGATCGATACATCTCTTCATAGAAGTCAGGCCGACCGTAAATTTAACCTTTTTTTTTTCCATGAACGTTTTTTTTAACAGTTACTTAAAAAATATTAAAAATAAAAAAGATGACGAGGTTGAGGCCGAGTACCGGCCCCACCTTGACCATCACTTTGTTAGAAGTTTATTCGTGTGGATTACAATTTTGAGGTCGAGACAACCCGTCGGACGTTGGAGTGACTTGAACCAAAGGAGTACTCAAGTTATTTGCTAGAGAAAAAAGAATTCCTCCCAAAGGTTTCTTCCAATGAAAAATTACTTTTAAGTTGTGAAAAGGATTTGCATTTTATTAATACATCAGCTTAATTTTATATATACGTATACATATATATGCATGATTAATCAATTAATTAATTAGCACATAAGTGATTAATTAATCTAGTTAATCAATTGATTGATTGATTAATTTCTCTCAATGAACTCAGTTATCTTAGATATGAATTTCTTTTAATATGATTTTCCCTATATATCACCCGACACAATAATCTAACAACCCTCCTCAAAAATAAAAAAATACTCACGGCCTATATGTGTATATACTTCCCAGCATATTCACCAGGTAAAATTTAAAATATAAATCATCATCCAATTTGGAACTGTATATATCGAATAACTAGATTAATATTCATTAAACAAGAGTAGCTTGTTATTTATACATCAAACCCAAGGTACACTGATGCAAAGCAAGCATCCTTTCCATTTAGTTTTTCTTATTTTCACTATATATAATTGCATAAAACTACCCTTGATGCATAAGGTCCTCCTCCTTCCTTTGTGTCCTCCGAACCGGTCACGGAATTCTGCATCAGAAATATAAAACCACGAGATATTTATTAGCATGTTTAAAATTTATTTATTTATTTCGTAAATAAAAATTAATTAGTTGTGTATATATATATATATATATATATATTACGTGGCGCAGTCGATGTTGACGCTGAGGCGGAAGGAGAGGGAGACGCCGCACTGGTCGGGAAGCGCCGCCAACAGCCGGTCTTGTATGTTCTTGATCTGCGTCGCCTCCGCCTTCAGGCAGTTGCAGGCCAGCCGCCGCATCTCCGTCGTCGGCGTCCGGGCCTGCAGGTCGTGCACGCCATCGAGCGAGCGCTTTGAAAGCGCTACATCCGGACAAAGACCACGTCACCCCACATGGGCACCAATGGCCACGCGACGAATAAAACGTCCCGATACAAACAGTGGCGGCCGCTGATTATGCTCGACACCGACACGGATCGGTCGCCAAAATATCGCTATCCGTATCGGTGAATTAAAAAAATGTGATGAAAACGTGACTGCTCCTCACTGACTCTATCGTTACGTGGCCTTCTAATCTGATATTTTGATTTTCTACCCGATTTATCCATAATTATAGAAATTTAGGATTTATTTAACAATAGAATTTCTTTAATAAGAATTTCACCTAAAAAAAACTATTCGATTAGAAAATGGGAAATGCCAGCTAAGCATACGCGGAAAAGGCGTTAGAAAAAGTGCGCACAACCGCTCGATGGGCGCCACGTGTGGCGAAGGCTTGCTTTCTGTTCCTTCGTTCGCCGGCCTTATCCACTCGTCTCCTTCGCTTTAAAGCGCAACCACTTTACCCTTTTCCTCCCAGCTAAATCAATTCAACGGCGACAAAAGGAAAGCTCAGAGCAAGGTAAAAATGGCTTCCGGTTTAGTCCTCACCTCGATCCGGCCGGCGGTGATCTGCGCGAGCGCCGCGGACGGCCGCGGCGGGCGGAGGGGCGTCCCCGCTTCGCGGGCCACCGGGAACAGCTGGTGGGCCCCGCTGTTCGGCTGGTCGTCGGAGCCCGACTACATCGACGCTCCCGCTGCGGGAGAAGCAGCGGCCAAGAAGCGGGCGGCGGCGGAGGGCGACGAGCGGGAGAAGAAGGGGCAGCAGCAGGCGGTGTCGGCCCGGAGGTTCACGGCGTTCACGGAGGAGAAGGCGAAGCAGCTGCGGATCCGGATGATGGAGACGGAGGCCTTCCACGACGCCATGTACCACTCCGCCATCGCCTCTCGACTCGCCTCCGACGTTCCTCGCCGGGGATCCGCTTGACCTCGCCGATCCAACCCGTCGACTTCGATTTCGAACAATTTCCCCATTATTGTATATATCTCTAAAAAAAATTAAATATTTCTTCTTCTGGAAGTCGATTCCGGAAATGCCTTATTCTGGGATTTATATATTTATTCCCAGGAATAAGAAGAACCGTATGATTAAAACCGTACGGCTGGATTGTAAGTGGTATGTATGTGCGCTCTCGATTTATATATTTTCATTTCTCTTCGTACGGAAAGTTACAATATGGCATGGCACCTTTATCCTAAACATATTGTTTTTGTTAATAATTAATTTATCACATATTTTATTTTTATTTATAGATATAGTTTAGTTTAAATTTGATTAGAGATATTTAAATATTATTTAATTTTTAATTAGGTTTGTTTGATTATTTAAAATTTATTTTTTTAAATTTGTTTGATTGATTATTGTGTTTGATAATATAAATTTATTTGTTTATTTTAAAATTTATTTATTTAATATATTAGTAAGAATTTTATTGAGGAATATATTTAAATTTATTTATTTATTTTAAAGAATTGTTTAAATTTATTATTTGTATTGAACGAAAGAAGCTCAATTATGTTTAAAGAACATAAAAGATTTATGTAAAATTATGTTTAATGATTAATTTGCTTGTCGCCAATTTTATAATTTCATCTAAAAAAAGTGAAAACTAGACATACCAAACTTTTGGAGCATTGTGCAGATTCATGACTACACTCTCAATCATTCCAAACTCCCTAGTTAAATCTGTTTATTCAAAATTGAACTTTTACTAATGCGACTATTGTTGACGGATCAACTCTGGGATGGTAATCGAGTGAGGTGGGATGGATTTCTATCCCACTCCGTCTCTATTCTCATCCTCATCTTCGTCTCTATTCTCATCTCTGTTTCCATCCCCCATCATATTGTTTATCAAGGTGGATTCAGGGATGGAGATAGCATTAGTATATCCACCTCGATTGAAATGCAAAATTTAAAAAAAAAACATAAATCCAAATTTATAGAGAAAATACTCTCCAAAATCCGTCCTATTTTAAGTTCTCACCGGCCCCATAGGAAAAATTATCATCCCTAATCACCTTTGTCTCTCGTTTGACATCAGTGTCAATCCACATCGATAACAGACACAGAATTCGAAGTCGTCCACGACTTGTGCACACCCAGAACGATATCTAAATTTTTCTCGTTTCCTTTCACGCTTTAGCTTTATCATCATCACTACCAACTTTGCGTCCACCCAACGTCCCTTTATTTTCCCACGCTCCCTTCTCTATCAAGGGTCCCATTTTAACTGTACGACTTCGTCCCTACCCTACTCGATAACACAATTTTATTACCAAAATTTTGCAATTTATATTTTGCAGGTGAGCATTTAGTAATTTACAATTAAAAAATATTTTTAAAACACTCAAAATCTTTGAATTAATTATATAATACCAAAATAACTGAAACCCCAACCAAATACGCTTTGCAGTAATAAACTCACTTTCTGCTTTTTCTGCCAATCAGCAAATCTAGTAACTCACTATTTTTCCTGCGTTCTCCAGAAGTGGATAACTGAATAGCAGAACGTTCGTAACCGTTTTGAATTTAACACCTCCTGTTTGGTATCATGAAATGCAAGAAAGTAACAAGCACTATTTCGCCAATATCATATTACTATTTGGTCACTGAAAATAATCAGATACTGTCAGATTATGAACAATACCTATCGTATGATTCTCTGCCAAATCACAGATCAGTTTGGGATCAGAATAATCTCATGTGGTATCTAGGGATTACTCCTCCTAATCATATTTTGGTTTTCATTATTAGTCACCATGTCCATATTTTAATTGGTTTTTCATTTCTCCCTGTAGTCCTAAATATTTGTGTATACAAACCTTCATGAGGATGGTGTTTAGAAAAAAAAAAAAAAAAATCAGAGTGATCCTCTTGGTTAATTATGTGAAGTAATCTTATTTAAAATAATTTTATTTTTGAAGGTTTTTTTTCCTTTTATTTGCAGCTACTGTATTAATGTATTCTATATGGTGCATGAAAATTCAGATATTTTGTTATATGCTCTAACAATTTTTTTAAGAGACGCATTTTGTGTGCACCCATAAATACGTTCCTAATGTCCCATCTATACTATACATGCTTCTTAAATATCATCATTCATGCAAAAGAAAGTGAGATACCAAAGAGAGTGAGATACCAGTTAATTAATCAAAGAGTGACAGATTTATTATAATAGGACATGACTTCATTTCCAACAGCCGCATGTTCTCAGGAAAAAAAACTCCTCCCACCCCCTAACCAGTAGGCTATAAACTGTCCCGTGATTTACCTGTGAAGGGTGCATAAGGTGAGTGTAATCACATGAATTGCTACAAAACCTCCAGCTGTGTCAGTTGACACGGCCGATCAACACTTGAGAAGCTCAATACCCTAATGCACAAGTGAGCACGTCTTGGTAAATTTAATTAGGAGATGCAATTTACGTGAAAGAATGTCAACATTGTCCAACAAAATGCAAAATATGGAATTGAAATCCAGTTATATTATACCAAGGTTGTCAAAATGGGGATATCAATATCAAGATCCTACGGTTTAAAAAATCCATCCGCCATGGTTTCATATCTCAAATTGCGCTGGTTGACACTAGTGAAAATTTTCATTATTGTGCCAACCAGCACCCAAGAAGCATTTTGCAGTTCCTCCTTTGTCAAAAGCTTTCCCCTAGGTCACAAACTTCCCCCATGCTTTCCGCCTTAGCCACAAGCTTGACATGACCACCTTCTTCCTTGTCGTTAAACTATGTTGGAGCATTGAATTCTTGCAAGCTCCGCTTGAGCCTTTTGCATTCATCGCAAGCCTTCCACCTTCATCATGCATCTTCCGTCTTCATCACAGGCTCAACCCAAGCCGTGAGCTTCTTCCACGGTCCCCTACTCAAGCCAGAATGTTTTATATCACTCAATTTTGAGCGGCGAGCTCCCTTAGTGACCTAAAAGATTCAAGTAAGCTTCAACCTTGAAGCAATCTAAATGAACCTAAGTCGAACATTATGGTATCAAAACGACACCGTTCCAATCAAGAATGAAACTCCAAAACAAATTAAGATTTTAAACTTTGGTATCAACTATGTCAGATTAATAACCCAATGCAATCAAAACTATTGGACAAAAATTATAAAAAAAATGAAAAAGTATATAACTCGATATAAACAAAAAGACGAATGATGTTTAATCATAATAAAGATTATATTGTGTCCCAAGAAATAATAAAATATCAGTGTAAACAATAAATAGTGAGATTAATTATTAGAATAGTCAGATTAATTAATTATAGTTATATTATCAGAAAGGAGCAGCCTAGATTAGTTGAGTTTACAAAAATCAAATTTTCCAACCTATTCATTTATAATTTGACGAACTTTCAATCAATTTAATCTATGTTCTAATGGAGTTAACTCATTCATTTCTACATAACTTCTTCCAAGCTATACTTTCTTTGAAATTTGCCATCAATCTATATAAGTGATTTTGAGAAAGATCAAGTCAGCCTATACAATTCACAATTCGTATTGGCATCTGCAAATTTTGACAATTGTGCTATATACTTGAAGAATTGATTCATCGGTGACCTTAGCAAATCATTGCTCCTAGAAGAAAACCAAGTTATTAGAAACTAAATTAGTTTTTCCTACCACTTCAAACTAACAATGAGCTAGAAAACATCTAATGCTAGATTCAATTAAGAAAATGCTCGGAAATATCTAAAAATTCAAAGGGTGAAACAGAAAGGCATATCTCTACAATTGTGTACCTATATGTGTTGATAGGTAGTATTCAAATGCAGTCTATTGAAGGGCATAAGAAATAATCAATAGGTTGGGTGAGACATATTTGTTGGAACCAATTTCCAGTGAGACAAAGAAGAGCAGACCTGAGGACAAAATATGAGTGTAGACTTCATCAAAGTCGTTTACTTCTACAGTGTCAGCGGGTAGCAGAGCACTAACTGCTGATCACCTTAGCAGCATGAGACATGCAAAAACAATAATCTAACTGTTAAATTTCCATATTTATCCAGTATCAAGAGAATTAACATTTTCAAATCAGCACTATCCTGATTTAAGAAACATACATTGGTTTAGCTATTGATGATTCACTTTCAATGCAATTATTCACAGATAGAATCAATATAGATTCACATGCCATGAAAGTTTGGCTACCTAAATCATAGTATTTGCCACTTAAATATCTCAGCTTTCCTGCATGGACAGGGATTAATCCTGATGATTCAAATGAAAAAAATAATTTTTTATTTTTCAGCGAGACTAGAGTAGTGTTTATAATTTTCATATAAAAAACATTCATCTGAATATCCCACTAGGAAATATACAACATACCTGATGCGCTGATACTAGAATAATATAAATAGATTCACTAAATTTTAATTTCATAGCTAGAAATAAAAATCACATAAAAGTGATAAAAGGCATAAAAATATCTTTTCCATCTGAGAATGACAGAAGAATAAACGGTTCAAAATCTGAGAAAAGTTACTTGCCTGTAGAAAGTTTGACAAATGCACCATTGCACACCTCATGTAATTCATTTAATTCTCCTCAAATGCATCATAAAAAAATGTTAGAATGGAGATTGTATGAGAAATAAGCCATAGACTCCCACCACTTGAAAATGTATACAACTTTCGCAAGTATGATAAAAACATTGTGCCAAGAACGATGACGAGCATCTGTTCAGTGCTCAACATTGCCACTAATCAAACACTTCCTGGGCCATTGACTAAACGTGTCAGATAAAAATTCCAATGTAAATTATCTAGAGACGTCACCCTCCTTTAGGTCATAATTGGTGCCAATGATGCCTAAAATCCACTTATACAGACTAGTTGTTGTATAACTTATTTTATTTATTCAAACTATCAATGATTTTATGGTCGCATGAATGAAAATAAGTTGCAAGATTTCGCTAGTGTGAATTTTGATTTCAAAAAAAAAAATTGATATAAAATTTTAAGTCCAGATAATAAGAGAGTATAAATGTTTCCATTTACCAGATGTTTCTAAACTAGAAGCATAAGCTACCAACAAGCATTCCCTATATCTATAACAAAGTCAAGACTCTGAACTGAATCAAAGATCAAATGTTTGATACTAAGATTAGTTTCAAGTATCAACTAAATCCCCTTTCATCACACATGTTTCGAAGGCAAAAAGCCTGAAATAGTTGCAAACAGAAACAGAAGCACCAAAACTGATATACCCCATGAGAATAAGATGGAAATCTTGATACACTGATTGAAGTGCAAAGGCATGACAATTCCAATATCATCATAGGCCTATGGAAGCAAAGCTTAGAAGCCTCCAACTTTGGCCCTGGAAGATGGATAACAAGTGTCAATTCTGTCCACAAGATGGAACTATAATCAAGTCAATCAAATGGATTTGTCACATAGAAGGGCCAAAACAAAGCAAAAAAACTTCACATGATCATGAGATCACACATCAACAACAAATCATGCGACAATGAGCATGAACGATTAATTATTAAAAGAGATTTACATTGTGGTTTTTGATGATCTCCGTCCCCTATAAAATTCAGTAAAGACATACAAGTCATAGTTCGTTGTATGCTAGTCAGAAATTATTGAAATAAACTCCTCAATAAATTAAAATTTTCAATTTCTCCTCATTGACATTTTCGCTTGCCATAGAGTCATCAACTTGAGTGCGACAAACATAGGCATTAATTTTGCACTATTGGGGCAACGCAGTTGATTTTGAATCCAAATTATATTTATAAGAACAAACCTGCAATAGAAAACTTGATAAATATATACACTAGAGGTACTGGACATATATCTATTACAACACTTGTTCAGTTGGATGGAATATCAAGGAAATGAGGCAAGAAGATAACTAAAGAAATAACAGTAAAAGATAGTGTGAGAAAGCTTCGGTCATTGCATACTTCTTATTGCTAACTGAGAGTAATACAACAGGATTATGCCATAAGAGGTGAGTCCACTTGGGCTAAAAAGGTAAATAGAATTCTTTGTAGTTTTGATTCACCTTTGTATATGACAAAAATTATCAGATAAATACTCAAGCTAATTGGTAACTCCTCCAAAACTAAGCACGTCTTTTAGTCAACTATGATGATATGTAGCCATGTCAGAATTTATCAATTTCCTTAGCTCCATTGAGTGCTCATCATTTGATATGTTTAACATAAGACGAAGGTTTGTCAACACTGCTTCTCGTTCCCAACTTACCGGACCAGAAACATACATTGCAGTTAAAGTGGACCGATATGCAGTCAACTCCATCAGATGAATTTCTGATTGCAGGTCTGCCATATTAGAAGGATATGAATCTCTTTCGTAACCGCAGGAAGTTTCAGCACGAACAGTTTGGCTATACACTTCTTCATTGTCCTGCAGTGACCCACATGGACTGCTGTCAACACTACAACTGCCAACAGAGGATGAGATACTTTCAGCATCACTATTGACTGAACTCAAAGCATAATTCTGTTCATCTGAATGTGGAACAATTCTCCCTGATTCGATTCTAGAAGAACAAGTTCTGCTATTTAAGAAACAATCCATGTATTTTTCACCAAACACTCTTCCAGTTGTAGTATCATCTACCTTTGCTGTACACTTTAATGGATTCACAATAATTCTCTGGTAACTGCCATCTTTTCCAATTGCTATCTTCCTTTTGCTTCCTCCATTCCATGAGTTAGCAGAAATAGATATATCAAGTGTCCTTTTCTTCATTATTCTTGGTAAAACCATTGGAAAATTGCTATGCTTAGAAAAATTCTCCAGTTTCTCATGCGACTGAAGCATACGGCAACCTAGCTTCCCTCCTCTAACTGAGCTGCTTAGTCTTCCATCATTTTGTTTTCCAGAATCCTAATGGTAACAAAAGACCACTTCAAGTTGTCATAAACCCAGATACATATAGAGAATAAATGCTATGCTTGTAGTTAGGAAATAAAAATAAACAAAAGATTGAAAATACCAAAAAAGAGTCAGTATGAATATGTAAAAAAGCTAAGAAATCAATCATCATTTATACTGTCTTAAGAATAACTTTGTGGCATAAAACAGCACATCATGTTACCTTATGAATCACCATACACTGGTTGTCACGGCAAGACAGTTGTCTCCTTATGTAAGATTTGTGGACTCGTAATTCCTTGAACGATTCAAGGAGGATCAAAGAATAGTTATTCTTGTCAATGGTAGTCCGAACTTCAGCAAGCTTCCAGGAGTTCTTGTCAAAGACCTCAACAACATCACCAATTCTCAACTCTTTAAGGTCATCAGATGGTGGAGGGCATGGTCTAATGGCTTTTCTTGACACTCTATGCACTCCCACACTGCTATCTGTTGGATACCCATCATACCTCACAGAATATGTATGCCCGTCGCCAGATATGATTTCGGCACTCCGCCAAGAACCAGAAGGAACCCCCCTCGTGTTCCAAACCTCCACCTTATTACCCTTCTTGAATCTCATGATAGACCTTTGAATTCCTAAACAAATAAGCAATGAGAGTTAGAACTTATTTCCGTCAGTAGATAAATTAGAGGCTGCATACACGGATTGATGGGTGGATGAATAAAATGATGGACGAGTGGAGAGAATGGATAAAAATAATCAACAAGGGCGAACGTAACCAGAAAGTAGCAGAAAACCATAAAATACAATCTGACGGACCCCAGCGATCAATATTCTGATGCAATAGAAAATATCCAAACATTTGACAGATTAAACACTGTTCCAATAAGATCGCTAAGAAATCAAAGCCAAAGGACTTGGTCTCTAAAAAAAAAAAAATCAAATTTTGATTCTTTACTAAAGTTAGAACTTCGGAAAACAGTGAATGCCAAACCCCAATTAAATCAAGTTTCCAAAAACAAAAATGAACCAAACATTTCTCGTTTCACAGAAAAAAAAAAAAAGAGAAACAAACATCCGAATCAAAGTAAACAATCAGAACCTGAGAACCTGATTCAACTAAACGCCAACTGATCAATATCAATAACAGAAAGACAAAGCAACAGATTACCGAGTTATAAACACAAAACAAAGACAAAACTATGATCGCAAGACGATGATCACTAATCAATCCATCCGACAAAAGGTAACTTACTTTTCAAGGGCGAGAAAGCAAACGACAGATCAAATTTCTATTTGTTCCGAGACGAGAACTCTTCCTCTCTGTCTCCGTCTCTCCGCTGGCTTGGAAGATAAATTAACGGGGAATTTTGCAACCGATAAAACATAAATGGAACCGGGGCGACCTATAAAATTCCGTTTTTTGCGTGCGTCTAGAGTCCGGCCTTGGCCAACCGGTCTCGACCGGTTAAGCGTATTAAACCGCATCAAACCCCAAAGTTATAATTTAATATATATTATATAAATAAATATATATAAAACTGATATGTTGTGCGCCTGCGCCTAGAAAATCAGTAGTTTTTTTTTTAAAAAAAGTTATTTATTTTTTATTTATTTTTCTAACGACAGGTTAAGTAAATTAGATTTTATTTTTAAGAATTAAGATTTAGATTATAATATTTAAATTAAAAAATTAATATTAAAAAAATTTATAAAATATATATTTATGTTGCTTAATAGTATTTTTTATTTATTTATTTTAACTTGAGATTAAGTCAATTAGATATACTTTTAAAGTTTAGGGATTAAACTATAGTATTTAAGTTAAAAAATTTTAATATTAAAAAATTTTAGATGAGCCTAGAGTATGTTATATATATATATATATATATATTACTTTTTGGAAATAAAAAAATAATA
>JBBPFP011128398.1:0-10413 GCA_037974795.1 Kaempferia galanga | reverse complement strand
ACCCATTGCCAAACTAAATTTTTCATGACATAACGACCACTTTTTTCTCTCTGTGGATTCGGTAGTGCTTGTCTTATTTTGTTGTAGTTAAATCTCTTTCATGACATCACTATTGACATGCTTTATCGGAGGTAAACACAATGCATATGTCTAATCTTTTATGAGGAAATTAAAATTTTCCCAATTGTGCTTACACATCTGTGAAAGAACATTTTTGTCCATTGTTGCCGAAGATAGGCCATGTCATAGATTCTTCGCATCCCCTCTATGATCAATTCAATTCATTAGAGGCTTCCATCATTCTCCTGCCATAATGTACTGCCAAATTGCAGCTCAACATCGAGTACTGGGACATAGGCGCACCACAACCCTTAAATGATCTTGGAAGATCATGTTTCTGTGTCACTCAGAAAAAGGAAGCCCAAATAATTGAATATACTTGCTTGTTCCCTTGAAACATATTATTTTTATATTCCTTTATCTAGAGTTAGCCTATCTCACCTATGGGATAAAGTTTGGTTGTTGTGTATTCCCTTAATCTGGAGTCGTATTAGATTACTAATCTCTCCTTTTCTTTTCTATTTGCTCTCCTTTCTTTTAACAGGACTATGCTATAACTCTATTATATATATATATATATAATGATTTTTTCTCTGTTTTCGTTTTCTGATATAACTTTTTCTTTATCTTTCAACTTTTTTTTTCCTGTATTTAATTGATTAAATTCAAGAATTACTTTTTCAATGACGTTATTACATTCTGTCTTTTATAGCACATGATTAGATGCTGGAACCTAAAACCCAAATCTATCTTTAATCCACTTAATTTTCTAACTGCAATTTCAAAATTCAATTGCTTGCATTCAATTGGATTGGATATTAAGAAAGGAGATTTTACTTATTATCGGATCTTCCCTGTTATCATTATGCTTAGTTTAAGCGATTTCCTTGATTTGTTGTCGTGTATCCGTTGTTTAGAAAATAAGAATTTTAGCACTGTTAAGAGTATTAGTAGGGTAATTGCCTCATTGTTGTAGACAATTTGTTCTCTCAATATTTTAGGTTGAGGACTGTTCCTAGACCCCCACCCACCCATCCTCGATCCTTTTACCCTTTATCTAAATTTCACATCTACAAAGTCCAATGATCGCATTCTAGAGTAGTGTCTTGACCAACCTACACTTAGTGGACGTGACCTAATTAATTCCTCATCTCTTGTGAAGCAATGCTGTGCCTATTGCTAATGGTTCCACTTTCATTGCCTATACCATCTGAGAATTCACCATGCAACTAGGGTTGTAAAGAAGCTAAACTTTGTGGCGTTCAAACTTATTTGATAAGATAACTGAGCAGAGCCTAAAATGAATTAAGCCGTTAAAATGATTGTTTAGTTTAACTTGGTTTCTTTTTTACGAGTTTGAGCTTGGTTTGTTTAGATGTTATTGAGCTCTCAATTGAAGCTTGTTTGATTATTTGAAACTTTTACATTTTAAACTTGTTTGATTAGTTATTGAGCTTGATAATACAAATTTGTTTGTTCATTTTAAAAGTTTCTTTATTTATTTAGCAAGTTGGTAAGAGTTTTATTGATCAACATGGTTCGTGGATGTTAACAAGCTGAACACATATATGTTCAAGCTTGTTCGTTTAGTTAAACGAGTTGTTCAAGCTTGTTCATTTTATTGATTTTATGTATATTGAATGAACATAAACAAGTTCTTACCATGCCGACATCAAGTTTGTTCACGAACGTTCGATTCATTTATAGGCTTGCATAGTTCTATTGAACATGACATGAGAACCACCATATGAGTTCTATCATAATATCAATTGATGTTCTTGAACGCCACTAGATGATAAAAAAAATAATATTATTAAGCTGCACGAGATGGGAAATACAAGGCAGACAATACTACTGTCTATTGTAAATAACCAAATTCTTATCTGGGATTTGAATAGTTTAGGTCAACTTGTACTTGTGTCATAGGATTTACGGTCCTAAGCTCTGGAGTGTATCATAATATCAATTGATGCCATTATTACTCATGAAAAAGATATAATTTAGGGATCAACAATTTTCATTTATTTTACTTGAAGATTGCTGGCAGAGAATAGTGCTTATAGAGTTATTAAAATAATGCAGTATGCACCATTTATATAATAGTCTAGGTTAATATGGACCTTGGAATATAAGATCCTAAGGTTCAGTTCTTAACTTTGGGCCTTTGGCCAACTATGCTCATGAAAAATAGATAAAGCACTTTTAAAGTTCTACACTATCAATTATTGTAGTTGGAGGCTGCTGAAAGAAAATAATGCTTATTGAGTTGTTAGAAATAAAACATCTGTTATTTCATAATCGTTATTATATACACTTCCTTTCAAATTATATATATATATATATATATATATATGCAAGATGCATATTACAATGTAGGGTAAGGTTGGCTACAATACCGTTCCCTAGGACTCTACATTAATGGGAGCTTTGTGCATTAGGTTGGCACCCTTTTATATATGCAAGATGCAAGTGTTAGCCTCACTAGCTGCGACATTGCCCCAAGCGCAAAGATTGTATAGTGTTAGCCTCACTAGATGCAAGTGTTGGCGTCCCCTTGGGATGGTCTAGTGGCTAGCACATGAAGTGTTACCACCAAGATGCAAGTGTTAGCTAATTAAATAACCTACGTATTTATTTGGTTTTTTTTTTTGGAGTAACTTCATACAATAATATCAATCACATTAATGGATAAAAGCTTGATGATGCATTGATTGTCGATATATTGAGGTAGATCAACTAAACAAAGCTTAAATTAACATTTATTATTCAGGAAGTGAGGAAGTGATTAAAACATATTAATTAACAGATTCTTTTCTCAATTAGTGCTATCTGCTAAGAATCATAAACATGTTTGGGCATTACAATAGTAAAATTGAGATGGATACCTCCAAAGGTAGGAAAACTTGAACCAACAATTATATTTGCATAGGATTAGGTGTTAGGTTTAAGACGATGTAGAGAATTTGAATCAGTTAACATTTGTATTTAGAGAAAATGTGCTAGTATAGACATGCTAAAAAAAGAATCATATATTTTCTTTATAAATTAGAAGTAGCTATTTACAAGGGAATTGAAAATAAATAAAATTTTAGACAATGCAACTATAAGTGACTTAAGCGATCTTGGTTTATCAAGGTTGTGACCTTAACTAGTAAACAATATCAACATAATAATATCCCTCTCTAATCATGATGACATTATAGGTTATAAGGCAAATTATAGGAAAAGTTCCATGGTTATGAGGATTAATGGCAGTTTGTAACACCATGATAATATTATAGGTTATAAAAACAGTGAGCTAAAGTTATACTTGAGTTGAATTATGCTAATAACCTCAAACAATATATTTAGGTGCTTGGATGTGAACTTTGAGATGGATGAATGTATTAATACGAAAGATAAAATGAAAATAATATCATTTACAGATCGATGCTATTGATCTAAGACAATATATTTAGGTGTTTAGATGAAAATGTTGAGATAGACGAAAGTATTAAAAGATAAATGCAAATGTTCTTGTCACGCCCCGGAGGAGTCCCTGCTCGACAAACTGACATCTCCCCCCTTATGACAACATACGGAACCTGGATACATAACCACACGGTTGAACCACAGTAATACCCTTAGCCCACAAGGTTGAACTACATTAATAACCTTAGTCCACATGGCTGGAATCAATCACAACAACGCAAGATAAATAGCAGCCCACACAGCTGGGAAAAAAAAATACAGCGGAAGACATAAGGACATCCCATATAAAACAAAATCGACAAACTGCAAGCCGACTCGGCTTACACAACAACCACAAAAGGAGTCATAAGGCAAAATACCAAATCCGAGTCAAATTATTACAACACTAAGTCTATTAAAATCCAAAAATGCAAATAAAACATAGAACAAAGTAAAAGCCATAGTGGGACCGGCAGTCAAGGCACAACAAGTGACTCAGTATCATCTACATGCTACATGAGAAACATAAAACATACAAAGGGGTGGTGATTCCGGGTGACTCAGCCGGTAATAGACATGATAGTGCATGGTCAATATATAATATGGAGATCAAAGGTATATAATCTTACAAATAGGAGTCATGTACATAATCATAAATGACATAACAAATGCACATACCTAATCCAGTTTAACTCTTTATGTATAATGATAATCACTAGGGACCAACAAAAACTACTCGTAATACCTGAGCAATATATGATAGCATATACATGTAGAATAAATGAACATGTATGAATCATGACAATCATATGTAACAATCATGTTTCAAGCAAATGCAACATATCACAAGCATATGCAGATATATCTCTAAGATATGCATCACACATCATATGCACATGATCATATATGTGTCACTCCTACGCTCCATTCAAGCTACCACGACATCTGTGTAGACGAATGAACATGACTGTAACAACTACTCACGACTCTGGCTACCACCACTTGTGAATGGTCGGTCGGGTAGGATGCTAAGTAGCTATCTAGCTACATAACAAGGAGGTCCACTACATGCACACAACTCTGCCACCGCAACCTCTGAGCGGTTGAGTAGGACACTATAGGACAAGCTGCACCAACCCTAGTTACCACTACCTCTGAGTGACCTAGTGGGCAATGAATACGACTAATGACTCTCTCACACCACAAGGGAGACGATCGTCAGCATGCATATAGTGCAATGATGATATGATGTAAGTAATATGATACACAGTCATCATCAATGCATCGACACAATCAACATAAGTAAAACCAGTACTTTATCTATCCATCACATGAGTTTATAGGTACGAATAGATCTAGCAGAGGTCTACAAAACCACAAGCAAGGTACAAAGCAACACCTAATATACACCCGACTCAAGTGGTTACACTACAACATGTATACCCATGTACACACTACATGCATATAAATAATCAACATGGTATCATCTATAGTACATACCGAACATGTGTGTACTCTATAGAGTATAGATATTCAAAGCTAAGACTGAATAAGCAATAACTAGATCATCTCTAAGGTCAATCGGGTAAGTATCAAAACGTATATAAATACGAGCAGATTCAAGATAAAGTAACCTAATTCAGTAATTAAAATTCATTCATTAGGTTCAATGAACTAATGTGGCCAAGGAAGAAGTATCCGCCTCAAATATAACTTGTGTCAGAAATAACCCCTTCATCGCGTTGCTCGTCACAAATTCAATCCTGCATCACATGTGTAATCTAGCTAGTTATATATGTCACGAATAGCTAAATCATTTTCGAAATGAATAACTAAACCTAATTATTAATCAACCTTAATTAATCATCGATTAATTATGATCAATCCAACCCATTCGATTAAATTAGGTTTAGCGAACCTCAAACCCCCATTGACCCTTCAAGTTAACTCAATCCAACCATAACATCATATTCATCAATCTAACTTAACCATTTCACAACTACATTGGATTTATATATCCGTAAACATTCCACTATCAAATTGGATTAATTATTGCTAACCATTCAACAATCAAATTGGATTAGGCTAAGCATGAATCAATTCCAATAACTCACCCAAATCTGGAGATTCCTCTGTTGAATCACGGCTGGAGAAGTTGCTTATGGAAATTATGGCCGGAGTTAGGTGAATCTGTTTCCCTCTGTATCAAATATCTCAAATCGGCACTTGTTGCCTCCGAAATCAACTGGCCTACTGTGGTGATCGAGATTCAGCAAGTTGTAGTCACTGCAACCTTGGATCTACAACCAATGTGCCAATCGGATGAGCACAATGGCCAGCGGTTGGACAGAACAGAGCAGAGGCAGGGAGGGCACACCATACCTTCTTATGGTCGGAAAAAGTGCTCCCTGGAAGTTCTGGCTGGAAATCTCTTGTCGGACCAGGAGGTGATGTCCAACACCGGTCCTAGGTGTAGACGGGTGGCCGAAGGGAGGAATCTGGTGGCTACAGCTGGCCACCAACGGCCAAAACCCAGCCGCAGTCAAGTACTCAATGGTGGAGGAAACCTGGACTGAGAGAGCTCGATCTCCGACAAAGGTTGGCTACGACAGAGAATTCCGGTGGTTGGAGCCGTATCACATAGGTGCGGTGACAAGAGATTGAAGCTAGGGCTCGGATTTCGAAGGTCTAGGGTGGCGACTCAGGGAGGAAGACGGCTGGATGGACTCGGGTGATCAGAGGCAAAGAAGGGAGGCTCAACTGGCAGTGGGTCGAATGGCGTCGGCGTCGGCGCATTGGTTTCCTTGTGGCATCCGGGAGATGGCATCGAGCAGAGACAGTTGAGGAAGAAGAAGTCGGGATTTAGGCTTACGTCACTGTAGTGGTGTTTATATACTTAGGATTTAATCAATTTAATTAGCATAAGAGTGATTAATCCCATTTCTCCCCTTGATAAAGTCATATGGCTTCAATCTTAACCCTGAAAAATATCAAAAAATCTCTAGAATTTTTACACGTTTATTTGTCCAATAACACTTATTATTTAATTATCATATCTTACCGTTCTCTTTTACAAAAGTCAGACTATAAGGTGAGATTAAAATGGTATGTATATGTCTCAAATTTGAATAGTTAGAATTAATGTTTAATGAAAGAGTAATAATACCTGATTTAAATAATTAAGATAAACCATACTATTTTTTGCACTTGCCAACAGCCTTTGATTATGGGATAAAGTTGGTGAGAAAACTCTACAAGTAGAATTCCTCAAGGAAATATCACATATATGAGTGGTTGACAATGTGATATATTAATACTACTATAATTAATTAACACAAATTTATAGCACAACAACATAGCCTACTCATATAATAATATAAAAGTTACTTGAACTTATATATAACCTTATATTTTCCCTTCCTCACCCCCTAAGTTTCACATGACCATTTGGTAGTCTCCTGCACCCTACAATTCCATCCCATGGTGTGTGAGGCATCCCGTGCCAAGGTGAAGTTGAGTTTCATTGTTTTTTTGAAGGCTTACCATCTTTCACCGCCACTTTTGTAGCTGAGTTCACCACCTTATGCAACCCTCTATTGCGCTTCCCCTTCCCTTTTAAGAGTCAAAGCTGCTCCTATTATACAATTGAAGCTCTCTTCAGTTCTCCTTCGAAAGCCAAAGCTTGTCTTGGTAGGGTTGACACTACCTGGTACAACCATGTCAATCATTGCTTTTCAATTTCTTTATGCTATTTCAGTGCTAGATTCAATTGATGAGCAGAATGTTTTGCCTATGTAAACTGAAACAAAACAAGATTTCAAATATTAGTCACGATGGGATATTTTGTATAAATAGACGAAGGGAATAATTTAATAGATAGCCTAATAAATTATTAGATGCTTTTTTTTCTTTTTTCTTTTTTGCCCCAAGGGCAATGGTACAACGGTTATGCCCTTCAAGCGGTTAACCAGACATCTAAGGGTTGAATCCCAATTGTGGGGCATCTAAGGGTTGAATCCCAATTGTGGGGCACTGCAAGGATTTTCCTCCAATGGGATGGCAATTCGAAGAATGTTGGCTGCTTGGATGGACTTCCGCGAGTACTTTCCGATTTGCCCTAGTGGCCGTTAGGCAACTTCACCTCGACGAGTAGTCAATTCGAAGAGCTGAATACCTAAATTACTCAAGAAAAAAAAAGGTAGAGACTAATATGACTTCATGATCAAATAACATAATTGCAACATTTATTGAGTTGTTTATACAATCACTTAAGTGGATTTGGAAGAGTCGTGCATTAGTTGCAATGTTGCATATTATCTCTTATATGCAATTGAAATAATTTATATTTGGTTCATATGAGTTGTTCATAATGAACCAAGTTGACTTGAAATCCCATTAAGCATTTTTTCACTAACCACATATGCTCTCATATATTACATATGTATTATCAAGTGACCCAGCCATATACCACGTGCATTTATTTTTTAAACTTTGTTTTAAACAAAACAATCATGATATTCATTATCAAGTTGGGTTTGTCTTAACTATTGAATCTGTTAGTCTCTTTTAAACATCTTTATTTCATCTCAACCTTTTATCATCATCATCATCATCATCAATTGTTTTATCATTCATAAAGCATAGCACTCATACCATGCAATCTTATAAAACTTTTCTTTTAGCCCAAGGAGGATCATCTCACAAGACCACAAAAGTTCTCCATTATTTCCACTGCCATTTCTCTATCCTATTAACCAAGTTATTTAAAACTCTTGCATTTTTGCATTAAACAATATTCTTTGAAATGTGTTTCACATTTAATTGTAGAATTTCATCCTTAATTGTGTAGCAGTGATGTTATTATATGATCCATACTTCCTATATTATTTTTTTTAACCGTTAGCCCGTTGTTTAGTAGCTCTGTATTTTTAATTATAGCATATGATTGCAAAATAAAGATAGTGAACATGTGTATAAATGGCTGCTATTTAGGCAGCATGTTAGAAGATGACAAAATAGTTACATTTCTAACTGATCAATATCATTATTTCATTTCTTAACTTTTACTCTGTGTGTTAGTTTTATAAAATATAATTTCTCTTCTTAGCAATACAACTTTTTCTTATTAGCAAACCCATTGGTAAGAAACCATAGATTAGATTGTCACGAAATGTATCAAAATTAATGTATTGTCTGTTGACCTGAGCTAGTAATTTAATTGAGAAACTTATTAGTTTTTGGTTTGTAAACATCTAAAGCGGGATTGAAGGTGAAGCTCGATGGCCATCAAGATTAATGTTACTTAAGTAGTTTGCGTTCTTTTTACTGGTTCCGTTGTTATTTATGTGCGTTGCTTAGTTGGATAATTGCAATATCCAAATCTACTTTGAAAATGTGAGATAAATTGTAGTGTCCGCTGCGTAGCTGGCTTGTTAGATTGGACTGGGATTGAAGCTTTGTTGGTAAATTTTAAGCATTTAACTTCGTACCCAAATTTAATGAGTACATTGTTGAAAATGAAGTTTCTTGCTTGTACTTAGCAAGCTGGCATTTTTTGGCTTCTTTATTTGTTATATTGATTGTTCAGCTTCATTTCTGCTCATCAGGTTGTTAGCAGATGTTTCTAGGTTAACATTAAGTAGCATCAGTTTCTTGAATTCTTTTGAGCATATCTTATTTGGGATACCTGCATTCTTGTGCTTCTTCTTGGTCGTTCACATTTTGAAATAGAGTATTCTTTTGTGAATTTGTTTTCAAATGCAAGTCGTCAGTGACAAAGTTAGCCATCAACTAATACAAGTGAATTCAAGATACCTCTTGATGGAGTGATTTATGACCATACACTCAACTTATTTTTGGATCCCTCCTCTTAAACAGCAAACACAGTTCATTGGCAACAAGCAGGGTAGGTATGACCATGATGCTCCTTGTAATTGTCCTTATTTTACCCTGGTTAGACAAATCTGGTATGAGTTGTGCAAAAATGATCATTTGGAGGTTTAATGTTAGGAGCAAGTTCCACAAATTAAGGTGCCTGTCGAAGAGAATTCATTCTTGTTTTCTTCTGATAGTCAAAAAGTCCTTTGCTTTCTGCGGCTGTTCATTTGTTTTTTTAGCTCTCTTAATCCAAATGGAGACGTTAGTCATTTTTGCGGTTATAACATTCCTGTTTTTTATATATCTATTTGTTTCCTCAGGGTGAGAACCCGAAGAAGCCAAGGAATCCCCACGACTCTATTCGATCGCATCAAATATATGTGGTGACTATTATGATCCCGATACTAGGTAGGAGGACCCTCTGTCCTTAAACTTGAATGCATACTAACTTCTAATAACAACTCGATGAATATGTAAATTAAATTTTGATTAATATTATTATTGTAATTGTGTACGTTTCGATTTGGATGCCCCTGGTAGTATTATTTTAATTAGTATTGATATTGTAATTATATACAGTTTGTTTAAAAACAGGTATTAAGGTGTATATATGATGAAATTTATAATAAAATTAGCGGTGAGATTAAATTTTTGTGATTAAATTAGTGATGAAATTAAATTTTTAAATGTACTGGGCGCCTGATTTGACATTCTTATTGTCAGCCCTGTCCTCTTTTACTTTGTTATAATAAAATTTTGTTCAACTATTTCTATGTCTATTATTTAAGTTGTCCTTGCGAGATGTTGGTAGATTATATACAATGGGATGTTAGTAAATTTGTTACAATGGGATACAAGATTAATTTTTAACAGATGTATGTCTTCTGAGAAATTTTGTTTTTTATTTCCTAGCTAACTTGACAGTTTGGTATAAGTTGATTCTGTTATTTATTTCTTAATCTGGGAACAAGCTGTGGAGACATTTTGTTTGTGTAGGATACACTAATAATTGAATCAGAATTTTAA
>JBBPFP011128287.1:0-11781 GCA_037974795.1 Kaempferia galanga | reverse complement strand
CGGAATCTGTGCCGCACCGGTGCCGATTTCGGCCCGGCGACGGAACGGTAAATACCGTGCGTGTCGGGCGGCACGGCACGGCATTTCGTTCTATGCTTGGTTCTACTGAGCACTAGTTTGGATGAGTTCAACTTCTGAATAACCCATCTATTGTATCCATCGAACTCCCAATCTCTGTTGCATAGAATTGACTCTGAGTGATCATGAATAGATTTGTGATAATTGTAGTTTAAATGTTACATATGAGTTTTATTCATAACCATACTATGTTAGATGCTTCTGTCTCTGTCTCTTGCTTCTTGCTTAATTCTAAAATTTTAGGACTCGTGTATATACTCTTTATCTTTACCCTGTAATTAATTAAATGCAATGTTGTGCATACAAGCTTAAATTAAGCTTAATACACTACTCATGCTTTTGTTAACTAATGGTCAAGTTCAGGAAGTAAAGCTGTTTTTATGCGCACAGCTGTAAAACCAAGACTCGGAGATTCCAAATTCTTGTGTGTTAAGAATATAGATGTATAGGCTGGTCCCTTTCTAAACAGCTCAAGCATTGCTGCTGGGAGAAGTTAACAAGTCAACTTTAACATCGTCAATGTGCAATGTGCATACTAGAGGCCTTATTATGTAATAGGATGTGTAACTCCTTGTAGTTTCTTGTAAAGTATTGTGGTACCTTCTCAAAGCTGCAGACTGTTTTATGAATTGAGAGAACAATTATCGCTTACAATGACATTATTTTAAGTAAACTATATTATTGTAATTTCAGTTACATTTCTTAACTATGAGATCATTGTTTGTTCAGGATTCTTAAAATGATGCAGATGGTTGAATCTTACAAATCCCAGAACCGTATGTCACTTTCTGCTTTGGCAGCTTGTATGGCTCCATTACTTCTACGCCCTCTTCTTCTTGGTGAATGTGAATTTGAAGATGATTTTAATATGGGTGGTGATGGTTCTATTCAACTCATGCAAGCTGCTGCTGCTGCTAATCATGCTCAAGCTATTGTCATAATTATGTTAGAGGAGTATGAAACAATATTTAATGTAAGGTTTCTTCTTTTTTTATTAAGCATAAAAATTCTGTTATAACGAAGTCTCAATCTTATAATATAAGCACTTAACCAGGAGAATCTCTTGCATGAGGACTCGATGTCATCAGATCTTTACTCTGATTCTGAAGATGGTGATGTTGAAGATGATTATACAACTGATAATGACAATCCAGAAGATGATGAATATCACAGTGGGCATAATAATTTAACTGATACTGATATTTCAGAAGATGATGAATTTCATGATGAGCATAATAGCTCAGGAACAAATATAAATGATGATTCTGATCATTCCTCTAGTGGAACAGTTAGTGAAAGCCACAAATATATTGAATCCAATGTGCAGGTTAACAATTTACTGTTCAGATTTTCTTAATAGTGTGTTTCATTTTTGGCAATTATGAGGAACATAGTTTTCATTGCTTCTAGTATCATATGGACAATCATTTTCAACATTGTGCCTGAATATCTGTCTCTGAATATCTGTTTAGTAGTGTAAAAATTGAGTACACAGTATATGCAGTATACACAAATACTTTTTTTGGGATCAACTGGAATTTTCTTAATTAATTAGCAAATAGGAAAAATCTGGATGGAAAACGTAGTCAATATTTTGGTAGGTCATAAATTTGCAAACTTTGTTATCTATGTTTCAACTGATCAGCTGAAGGAAATTTCAATTCCTCAGATAATGTAATCAGCTTCATAATTACAGATGCTAGCAGTTTCTGTACCTGGTCATCTAGAGCCACTAAGCCAAGTATGAAGAAGTAAGAATGAGCTCATTCTTACTTTTTTTTTTTGCTACGAAAGAAGTAAGATTGAGCTTCTTTTTTGAAAAGGGAAACTCTTGTTTAGTCTGATACAATTGCAGGCCTAGCCGTTGGGTGTTGAATGAATTATCACCATTGGTTCCATATTCCTTGGTCACATCTTGGTGTGTGTGCCACTTCAATTGTACACAAAACTAAAACGGTCTTAGAAATCATTTTTTCTCTAAAGAAATGGAAATTGAAGTGTAGATTTGTCCCATGTTAGATCTTTGATTTTCTTTATAATTTATGACTGGAGATTCTTGACATTGCATAACTAGTAACAATAGAATCTGGGATTTCCATTTTAAAATTATATATATCTTTTTGTCAAGGATCTGCATGCAACATGACGGATCAAATGGTAATTGATTGAAATCACCACAGAAGTACTCTTGTTTCCATCAATATTTTAAAGTTAAAGAGACATGTTTAGTTTTAAATTTTTCCTCGGTTTTTTTTTCTAATTTTTAAATCACAGGTAAACTGATATTATATTCACATTGTTTAGAACAATCAAAAGAAAGAAGATGCATGTGTGCAAGACAGAGATGCTAACGATGCATTCAAATGCTTTGATGTTACAGCACATGATCCTTTAATACATGAATTTTGTCATCAGAAGTCATCAGCAACTGATAAACCAGAGCCTAAGGATTCTACAGCAGGCCATAATATCCCAACTGATTTTCAGAAACATGAAAGTATACCACGTGATGTAAGTAATACCACCACATCGCATGGTAGTGCTCATGATGAGTCTGCTCATAATCCCGCAAGTTCATTCCTGAAGTCTGTTAGTAATATCTTACCTTCAAGCAATCGAAAAGTTATGTATAAGCCAAAACGTAGGATTTCTTCAAAACAGCCAACCATTCGGGAGCATGCCTCTGTGAGTACATTTGTATTTGATTTGAGCCTTCTTCCATTAGTAAACTTTGCAGATAATGATATGCTATGTTTGTAATGTCCAGGAAAAGAAGAATCTGTCTATGAAGTCAAAGGATTTGCCAAGTGAAAATGAGTGTGTTCTCTATGCATTAACATTTTAGGTTTCCTTTCATTTGTTGTGAAAATATTGGACCAGATAGTAGACATCAATTTTGCTGAATATCACTCTTATGAAACTGTAGAAGAACCTCAGAATCCTTCACAGTGTTTATGCCTTACCAGATGTTTTGTCTTTATCTTGGTATTTTCACAGTATGTGACTCTTCTCCAAGAATATATTAAGTTTGCACATACTCAAACTAGAGAATGGATATTGATTGATGTCCTAGTGTCACAAAATAGACAAATAGAAAATGCAATTGACAAAACATTTGACTATTAGGTGTGAATATTTAATCATCACTGAAACAATTTGTAAATATTAGAACAGGTACACAAAAGATTAGGTTTTGAATATTTAAAATTTGCGAACGCGGAGAAATATTGGAAGAGGGACTAAGTCTGATACTATTTTGAGGTACAGGGAGAAGATGTTAAAGAGGAAACCGGGTAGAGGTCTAACATCTATTTGAGAGAAGATAAAGAGGTGTTATGGGAAGCGAAACAATAGCATATTGCAAAGAGGTTATGGGATTCTTTTAACTTCTAATTATAAGAACCTTTTTTTTTTAGCTTTTGTCATTATACATTTCTTAGATGTTACTAGGATATAAAGATACACCACTTTAAGAATTACATTACATTATTCATATATTTACTATATAAATTGATGTTGCTTGATGATATTAGAACCATAGAAGTTTAAAATGTGCATAATAATACTACAAATTGAAAATAAATATAGTTATAAATAATAATTTAATCAAATCGTGGAATCTTATAATCCTACTATCTAAAGCTATGAGGTAGGACCACAAAATCTCATTTTTGATAATCTTTGAGGTTTTTTAGGAGGCTGAAGGAGACAAAGGGATTATCGATGCATAGAATGGCAATTGAATTCTAAAGAATAAGTTTGGGCCCGATCTATGCCTCATGAACTCATAAGTGTGTATTAGCATGAACACGTGACTATTCAACCTCTTTTATTGGATACATCAATAAGTTTAATACTTTTGTATTTTAAATATTTTTATGAGGTTGGATTTAAATACTCGGGTAGCAGATACATGAATAAATTTAATATATTTTTATTATATATATAATGTTCTTAACCTTCACAATTTTTACTTATTAATGTTGATATCCATGGTACATGAATAGATATCCATGATGTGTTTGGGATGGTATAGGTATTAGGTCATCTTTAGGGGTATGAGTATAGGCAGCTAAATTTATGCAGATACCCAACCCATTGTATGCCTTATAGCTGCTGCACTGAAAACACATATATAGTTGACTCTAGTAATAGCAGGACGTTCGTATACATAGCATCCTACTTTCCATTCATTTCCAACTTACAACATTTTAAGATGACATATTATATATGCAGTCACGTGTACTTGAGCTAATTTGAACCATCATTCCATCTAAGATATTATGTAGGCTGTCATGTGTATTTGGAATGCGAACTAAGTCATGGTATAAACTTAGGTCACATTCCATCTGAGATATTGTGACCCATGCAGAGACATGGCTGAATTAAATATTATCCTCTTCTTACTTGACTGATTGCTAGGTGGCAATAAACCAAATTTTCTGTGATTTCTTCCAGAAAATTTTTCTCTCTCATTTGATAGTTTTTATGGTCTTATGTTACTTGTGCTAGTATGCTAGATGGCTTGCAATAATTTTCTGCTATTTAATTAACTTTTGTTTTCCCATATTTGTTAATAAGGAGTGCTATTCAAAAGCTTAAGCACACTAAGGATGATTTGCATAACAAAATTACCAATGATGTAAGTTCATTTTCTAAATTGAAATTCAGTCTACAACAAGAATAAGGCTATTTTTTTCTTCTAAAACTATTGTGTTTACTGAAAAGGTAAAAGAAAATGTGGTCTTGCAAGAAGGTTTGAAACAACGAAAAGAAGCATTGCATGAGCGGCGATTAGCCCTTGAGCAAGATGTAAGCATCAGAGATGCATCTTTATTTATTTAGATCAATTCAATAAAATCATAATTTTCTTTCTTTCTAGTAAAGGAATTAAGAAAATATATTGCTATTAGAGTTTGTTTTTTCTAGGTCATGTAGTGGAATGATGACATGTTTATTGATTTATAATAGGCTGCTTGCTCCTATAATGCCCTCTTGTTGAATCACTTTTTTGCACTTAATATCCTCATTACCAGTCGAGTTGAGAAAATTTGTACTTACAGTAGCATTGCTTGAATTTCCTTTGTTACTTTCTTGAATGAAACCACTTGCTCAAGGATCATATGCATATGATTTTCATGTACCACAAAGCATCAAATTCAAAGTATGAACCAAATGTGATTATTATTTTCCATGTCCTGTTATAAATGACTTCTGGATTTGTTAATAGCAAAATCTGTAAACAACTGGGACTCAATTAATTTTATTGCTTGAAACTATATTTGATAAATTTCATTGTTGAGCTATTAAACACTTTCTGATTTTCATAGGCTCCTAGTTTCTTTTTCCTTCCCAACATCAGCATCTCCGGTTGTCATAATTCTGTAATGTTTTCCACTGTATAGTAATAGCATTTGCGCTAGTTCAATCTCTTTTTGTTTTCTTATTGATGTATCACTATAAGAAAATCTAAACTTTGGAAATTATCTTTGTCGAAGTAGATAGAAAGATTGCGTGAGCAATTGCAAAATGAGAAAGATCTGAGGACATCATTGGAGTCTGGATTACTGAACATGGGACCCAACCATATATCTGTTGCCTCTGCTCTAGATAGCAAGGTTTGTTTAAATCTTTTTTTTAAGTAAATAGCTTGCAGCAGATTCATAGTCATACTTTATAGTTGTGTTGAAGACAAGGGCAGATCTAGAGGAAGTTGCTCTTGTTGAGGCAGATATAGCTAAGTTGAAGCAGAAAGTTGCTGATCTTCATGGGCAGCTCGACCATCAGCTTAAGCAAAGTTGTGATTCCTTATGTGAGTCTTGTGGCAAAAGTCTCTGCACTAGCGACAACTCTACACAGTAAGATAAATCTTGTTCTCCACTTAGATGCTTGCTGCTCATCAGAGATCATTTATTTTATTAATGCTGAATATCAGATGTCAATTTATGGTAGATGCTAGTTCTCAAAATTACAAGACAACTGAGAATTTTTGGTTTAATAGAGTAACCTCTAGTGTAGCATTAGAAATTTGTAACATTAAAATTCAATGTTTTGGGGTTGTGGTGATTGGCACCCCTTAACCCTATGGATTGATCCAATGGGAACACTGTTTGTAGATTTACACAAGAAAATTTTCATATGGAATTACAGAAACCAAGTAAATCGAGAGATAAAGGACCTTCTAATATTAACATTCTTGGGTGCTGGTCTGGAACTTTTTCCCACACACACACACACTCGAGATATGTTTTGATATTAGTGACTATTGATAAAGTTGTCTCATTTGCTTTCACAAGACAACCAAAAGAAGAGGGACAAGGACCAGCTTAAGATTGAAAGCATCTTGCAGTTAGGTTTTAAACCTCTTTGAGTTGAAGCCTTTACCATTTCTTTGATTTTTGTCTAATAGAGATTTGTTACTTGATATGTGTATAGGTTGTGCCACTGGGTTTTTTCCACCTATTCTGGTATCTGATTTAAACTTAATGGAATATTATTCTCGTCAAAGATTTTGGCCTCTGTATCCTTTTCCAACAATCCTGGCATCTGATTTAAACTTATGGAATGTGATTCTTGTCAAAAATTTTGACAGAACTTATGGATAATAACTTGTTACGCATTTGTGTTCAAATGTTTTTCTGATGAAAAAAATCTTTGGTACAATTTCTACTTTCTCATTATTGTTAATGTTAAGCATCATATTTGTGTAATATACAAGATAGTTGAGAATTATATTGGCTCAATTTCTTTGTTTCAAACCCTGTTTAATAGGACAATTGAAACTACAATGTTCACATATTATTTCTAGTGATGATTTTTTCTTTTTTGTTTTAATGAATGTTCATGATGCAGGAAAAGCCAACTGGAAGAAGTTAGAAGTACTTGTCCTGATCAACATGAAATTATTTTGAACAATGATGTAAGTTTTGTGGGTATATGTTCCTGACAACTGTCTCATTCCTTGCACCTAGCAGCTACACAATTCTCAAGTTGCTATTACTTAGTCCTGCTTCAAGTTCATCTCTCTCTAGTATACAAATTTTGAATTAGGGCTTGTATTTAAGATGATGAGGTTGCTACTAATATTATGTGCCAGTCTAATTGGAGAACTCCATCTGAGATGATGTCTAACACTAACATTGAAAATTAACTATCTGAATTTACTAAATCTATTGTTAAAGCTGTTTTTTTTTGTTGTTCCTTTTCATCTTGAACTCTTATATTCATAGTCTTTGTTTTATTCAAAATAGCATTGATGTTCATTGTTAGCTTCTTTGATCAAAGCCATATAGCCAGTTCTATAGTAATAACAAATAATCATAAGAAAAAGGCTTAAGGAGATATATGAGCTGGAAAATACAACTGTGAACCTTTTCTCGTTACAAGGCTAATATTGCCTACATGGAACAGCTATATGGGATTAGATCCCTAGTCCAGCTGCAACAAAACGGATGCACTAGCCACTTAAATTGGTATGAAAGGCCAGCCTGCATGAAAAATCTGATTTTGAAGCTTGCAATTTCAATTGATTTTGGAACATGCTATTTCAAATACACTTATTTGTATTTGCTAGATAATGTGGGAAGAGTATAGAGCAATCCCCATGGATAATCCCCACTGCCTATATGCATAAGATTAGCAATATTTACATCTAAATCCTTTCACGTTTACATAATCATAATTGGGTCCTAACAACACCATCAATCTAAATTGTCTTACTCTACGCAAGACATGAATCTATTAAGCTACTTTTAAAATAATTATCAGATTTAGTCAGACGCTGGTCCAAGCTAGGCCCTAGGTAGGATTTGGGTTAATGGTTGGACTAGTGAGTAAATGGTCGAACAACATATTTGCTCGAACACCAACCTAGTTCAGTTTGCTGATTCTATCAATCTACATGTGATCTTCTTAGTATAGCTTTCTTACTCTATCTATTCGACATTAATTCTAATATATTGAAATTGTCTAGTCTTAGTATATACTGGAGAACCAAGATTAGACAGTTGGCCAAGTTCATATTTGTGCTAAAAATTTATTTCCAAAATTGTGTGAACATTTGGATTTGGTATTTTTCTCAGGGGGAAATAATGTATTCTTTTGGCTATTTTCACCTGCAATTTCATATCAGCTCATATACTGTTGTTCCTTTATCTGAGACATGTTATTTTATTCAATGTCAAGTTTTTAAAATCTGAGCAGGAGTTGCTTTCTTCTGAAGAAGCAGTACCATCTCTGGAGCAGTATAGCGAATCAGGTAATCAGAATGTTATACTCCCAGGATGCTTTTCTCCCAAAGACTCAATTTCAAGGTCTTCCAAGAATAAGGTACTAACAATAATCACCCTGATGCTGTAGCATCTTCCTTTACCATGTATACCAATTTTGTATTCTGCAACTGAGCGCATGTTACTGTTTTCTGATAAACTTTGAGGATCTGAAGGAGGGAGCACTATGCTTACCTTCTCAAAGTGGTGAGCCTCACTCTGAGCACCATTGCACAGAGTCTCGCGCATTGAACTGTACCTCAAATAGTGAAGAATCATCAATGACCACTTCTAAGAATTCTACTTACAAGAAGGTAGATTATCTCTTATGTCATCTTGTACATATGCATGCATTTCTCCAATACTTTAATAAAATCTGCTATGAATCACAGTACTAAGTTATTTTTTAAATAGGACACTCCCATGGTCAATGAGAATGCAGCAATTCAAATCCAGGAATCAGCATCATTGGCAGATGGGCAACCATCTCAGATGCAAAGAACAAAGCGGAATGGTAAGTCATCCAAGGGGAATATTAAAATTTCATCAGCTGAAGAAGGGTCAACAAAAGTTGGTCAGAATATTTCAAAGAAATTCATGCTCTGGGGTGATTTTGGAAAGAAAGAAGCTCAAGATTCACAATTGACAACTAAACAGAGCGTGCACAAGAAACAATCAAGTGATCCTATATTACATAGTTTGAAATCTCAGACTTCTACTGGCATTTCATCTTCTGAGATGCCAGCAGTAGCGGGACACACTGGAGATGCAAAAGGATTCAGTTTCAAACTCGAGGTAAAACTCATCAAAGATGAGTTGGTTTATACCTTAATAAAAGGGATTATTTGTCGTGATTTTGTCTAAACTACCAACGTTGCTAAGATGAGATTTGACTAAACTACTCTGATACCAATCAGGAAACAATTTCTTCATCATCTTCAGCACTCGTTAAGTTGACAAATCGTCTTAACTTTCTGAAAGAACGGCGTGCACAACTTGCGAGTGAGCAAACAAAGCAGAGTACTCGAAGATCTGCCCAAGATAGTTCTCAAAGAACAAGTGCCAGATGATTATGAATCTAGAAGACAACTTTGAGGACCTGGTACTTCAGTACAGATGAAAGTTGATCTCAATCTCTTCTGAAAAATGAGGTTTGCAGAATGTTATGGAAACAATGGCATAAAATTTTGAAACAGTAGTTTCTATTTGTCATTGGACGCCTGAAATTCAGCATGGTTCAAGTAGTAGTGTACTTTCCAAATGAGTTTGTGGAAATCTGACCATTTCTATTATTGAGAGTTTTTTTTATTGAAAGAATCTACCTAGCCATTTTCGTTTCACTTTTTCATGATAATCCTTTGATATGAAACCATTTCATAGAAGTTCATTGATATCTTCTTTTTATAAAGCAAATCCACTTCAATTCTTGAATGATCCAAATTACTTCTGGTTCTATTGTGTGATATAAAATCTGGTTATATATAATATATAATTGTACCGTATAATACTTGTTATCAAATATTTACATTATAGTTTTTCTTAAATTTTTATTTACAATTCACGGTAACGCAGCAAGCTCACGAGCGTCTTCTGACGACCTGTGAATTCTCAGGTAGGCGTTGAAGGGTGTGATCGGTTCATGGCTCACTTTGAAAAAAAACAAAGACATTCTTGTTCGACCAAAATTCAAATTTCATGAATTAAAAGAGAAGAGAGAGAGATTCTTTGACGGATCAAAATTTAATTAAAAATCAATCCGGGTAGAATTTGTCTTTGATCCATCCTCAAAAACAACCAACTAGAATTTGATGAACCATATCAAACTCAAAGTCTAATTAATGAATTGTTTGCTTGGAAAAAAAGGTGGATTGATAAAACGCGAAAACGAGGATCTGACAAACGGCTCGAGAGCTTCAATCAACACCACAGGCCTCTAATTACAACCATGCCAAAGTCATTCTTCTCGTTTCCATTCACCACCAAGGTTTTCTCGACAAGAACTGCTCTAAACCACCGAATGCAACTCGGTTCGCGTTCAGTTTAAGCTATCGATTCTTGTGATCGGGAGGGTGCTCCAGTCGCCTCATGATGAACAAAGTTAATCAAACAGTGCACAGTAAAAATTTATCGGCACAATAAATTTGTTACCGGACAGTTCCTGGTCAAAACTAGCCAAATACGCGATAAAAATAACAAATAGAAAAATAATGAGCTCTCAGGAACAAGGCCAAAGTTTTCCACAGTTACGAAATTCCAGGAAAAGATAGTCACTCCTGCGGCCCATTACAAAATTCATCCAAATCTTGCCGAAGCTCTCACTCCTTCCTCTTCCCAGCGAGGGAGAAGACACTCCAAAGAGAGTTTTTCTGCTCCCTACTTGGAACAGGATGGAGATCCTCAAGCGACGTAAAGAAAGGGATGAACAAGAACGGGAATCAGAAGCTTATCCCATCGTGGCTTCGATTTCGGTGTGGTTAAAGCAAAAATAGGTCATCACTGAGCCCAAAATCAAAATTTTAAAGCCGCAAGGTCCATCTGCTATCAATTAAAACACACACACAAAAAAATAAAATCAACACGCGAAAAAATAAAGTAGACCGGAGAGACACAACAGAACGAGAGGAATACATGTAGAACCCACGAGAAAATGCGGCAATCCACGGTGATCCGGATGCCGCACGTCCAGGGGCACCGAGCTTTGATCTTGCATCTCTTCGCCTCAAGCATAGTCCGGAGGAGTCGCGATCGACTCCGGACGATTGTGGTTTAACAGAAGAATGCATAAACCCGAAAATGAAGCAGAACAAACTCGAAAAGCTAACGTCTTTGGCAGAGAAACACGAAGGGGAGAAGACGAACCTGATTTGAATGTATAGAATAATTAACGAGGAGTTGGATCTCGCTTATGCAGCGGAGGAGAAAGGCATCGCTAGGTATTTATCGACGGTGTCGGAGCGCTAGGGTTTCTTGTCGGATACGCGCCGAGGAACAGCGCCGTCAGTTATGTGATTGTATGGGCCTAGATCGTGCGTAAAACCGGCAGGTAGGCCCAAATTTATTTATTTATTCCAAATAGTCTACGGGGTCCTTGTATCTTTGATATTATGAAATTCGATAGCAAATTTTGAGTATTATAAATTTCATGTATTTGAGTTTTAAATTTCTAAAAAAACATATCATTTTCCCCATTATATCCCTCCTCTTCTGATTTCTCTCCAAATTTTCACTTTTTGTAATTTTTATTTTATTCATTCAAAAAATCAATACTGAATTCATTTAATCTCAAAACATAGATAGATTAAGAAGATTTATAAGATTATATGTATTCTGATTTTAGGGGTGCTTGGTTGGAGGGAATGAGTAGGGGTGTAATCGAACCGAATCGAGCCGAACAGTATGAGGCTCGAGTTCGGCTCGTTTAACTTTTCTCTAAGCT
>JBBPFP011128286.1:0-24300 GCA_037974795.1 Kaempferia galanga | reverse complement strand
ATTCTTCTTTCTTTTTATTTTGCTACCTAGACATGTCAGAAAAATCCCCAAAAATAGTCTAAAAATCCAGAAAAATAACAGGATCATTCTAAAATTATTTTCAGGATTTTTTGGGATGTTACAGGATCAATGCATAATAGATTTGACTTTGTCATATTATGCGAACTAGCCAGAATAGAAAAGAATGGAATATGCTCAAGAAACACAATATGATGAGAAACATATAATTTTTGACTAACAGGATCAAAGCAGCGATATCCTTTTTGACCAACACCATAACCCAAAAAGACACACAAAGTAGATCGAGGAGCTAATTTATTACACTCGACATATGACGAAGGATGAAGCAAGTACAACCAAAAACACACAAAGAGGAATAAGTAGAAGCATACCCATATAATTTTTCAAAAGGTGACAAACCTAAATTATATGAAATTGAAATTCTATTAATCACATGAATGGTGGTAAGGATTGCCCTAAATTATATGAAATCAGTGTCTATGAGTTCTTATAAATTCCCTGATTTTATAAATGCCCACTCATACTAATTATTCTTCAACGGTAATTTTTTTAACAATGTATATAAAATATTTAAAACACATTCAAAAAATTATCAATCTTAATATATTATATCAAATTAATATCCGAGTGCATATGTGTAATCAAGGGGTTCTAAGGAACCCAAAGGAACTGGTTTCATGTCAATCCTAGCTCTCTAGGTCTATCAACCACCTTTGAAAATTTTAAATTATTTGTTTAAAATATAAGGACATTCTGCGATGAAACTGAAATACATTGTAGATTCAATGATAAATTTCTAAATTGATCACAGATCTATAATGAATTTAAAATTCGTCGCAGAACTGTAATAAATTTAAAATTCATCGCAGTATGACCTTTTTTCGAAAAAGGTTGATGGAGTTATATGCTCAAAATGATATGAAACCAATTTGTATTGATTCCTAAAAATACCCTAATAAATATTCAGTTCCCCAAATATTTTTTTTTCCATTGGTACATCAATTATGTGTACTTAATACTAACTATTTTTTTTATAGAGTTTGGAATTTATTTTGTTACACATATTTTGATATTAAAATAACATCTATACATATATGAGACTAGTTTCTATAGATTCCTATAAATGTCCTGATTATACAAATGTACTCAATTATTAATTTAACATAACATATTACGATCAATTATTTTTTAAACATGATTTAGATATTTTGTACGCATTTGAGTTAAACAAAATTACCAATTAGGTAAAATTAGTATTTGATGGCATTTATATACTTAGGGGATTTATAGGAACCCATAAAGACTAATTTCGTTCAATCCAAGCTCTCTAAATCTATCAACCACTTTTGATAATTTTTTTATTTTTTGCAATGAATTTTAAATTCGTTGCAGCATCTCCAACAAATATTGAAATTCTTCGCAAATTCTACAACAAATATTGAAATTCGTCACAGAATAAGCTTTTTTTTAAAAAATATAAACTTTCCAAAGTCATTTTCTGGATCTAGAGAGCTCGGAATTATATGAAATCAATTTATATGGGTTTTCATAAATTCACTGATTTAATAAATGCCCTCTTATACTAATTTTTCTTAAACATTAAATATATATGAAATATTTAAAGCACATTTAAAAAATCATAAATCTCAATATATTATGTCAAATTAATATCCGAGTGCATATATATAATTAGGGGTTTTAAGGAACCTATAGTAACTGGTTTCATGTCAATCTGAGCTCTCTAGATTTATCAACCGCCTTTGAAAATTTTAAATTATTTGCTGAAATATAAGAACATTCTTCGATGAATCTGAAATTCATCACAGATTCAGCGATGAATTTCTAAATTCGTTGCAGAATCTGTGATAAATTTAGAAATTCATTATAGAATCTGCGACGAATTTCTAAATTCATCACAAATCTACAACGAATTTAAAATTCTTCACAGAATATCCTTTTTTCTGAACACAGTTGATGGACCTATATTGCTCGGAATGATATGAAATCAGTTTCTATGAGTTCTAAAAATACCCCAAGTATATAATTTCTCTTAAATATTTATTTCACTAAATATATATTTTTTCCATTGGTACATTAATTATGTGCACTTAAGACTTAATATTTTTTTATAAAGAGTTAGAAATTTACTCCGTTACGCATATTTTGATATTAAAACAACATCGATCGGATTGACATATATGAGACCAATTTCTATGGGCTTGTATAAATATCCTAATTATATAAATGCACTCAAATATTAATTTGACCTAATATATTGTGATCGATTATTTTTTTAACATGATTTAGATATTTCGTATATAAATATAGTATTTGAGGGCGTTTATATACTTAGGAGATTTATAAGAACCTATGAAACTAATTTCATATCAATCCTAGCTTTCTAGATCCATCAACCTTTTTTGATAATTTTATTTTATTTTTTTATAATATAAAGACATTCTACGATGAATATTGAAATTTGTTGCATATTCTATAATGAATTTGAAATTCATCACAGAATGACCTTTAAAAAAACAAATATGAACTTTTCAAAGTCGATTTCTGGACCTACAGAGCTCTGAATCATATGAAATTAGTTTCTATAGGTTTTTATAAATTCTCTAATTTTATAAATGCCCTCTCGTATTAATTTTTCTTAAACAGTATTTTTTTTTATGCAAATGTGTGTGAAATATTTAAAGCACATTTAAAAAATCATGGATCTCAATATATTATGTCAAATTAATATCTGAGTGCATATATATAATCAAGGTTTTTTAATGAACCCATAAGAAATGATTTCATGTCAATCCGAGCTCTCTAGGTTAACCAATCGCTTTTGAAAATTTTAAATTATTTGTTCAAAATATAAGGACATTCTGCGACAAATCTGAAATTCGTCTAAAGAATATGAGACGAATTTCAAATTCATCCTAGAATCTAGGATGGATTTACAAATTCATCCTAAAATTTGCGACGAATTTCAAATTTGTCGTAGAATTTCAAATTCATCCCAGAATCTATGATCTAGAATCTGCAACAACTTTCAAATTCGTCTTAGAATCTATGGTGAATGTTCAAATTTGTCTGAGAATCTACAATGAATTTTAAATTTATCCTAGAATCTGTGACGTATTTCAAATTCGTTCTAGAATCTAGGACGAACTAATTCTTTGTCGCAAAATCTACAACGAAAAATTTTGTTTGTTGCTAAATTCCAATGACTTTAGCAAAATGTTTTTGTTGCTAATTTTCGACGGAATTATTTTGCTATAAACCCTAATTTGCAACAATTTAAATTTTTATCGCAAAATTTGTCACTAATTTATGATGAAAAAATTGTGTCCCTAAATTTTTTTTTCAGTGATGCTTCTTGATAATGTTATTAAAAAAATCAACTAAACTTTAGATATGAGAGGTTGCTTGCAGCATAGGAGAGATATAGAGAAGAGAGAAAAAGTAGAGAAAAGAAAAATAACAAAAAAAAAAAGGTAGATTTGTCATGATGGTAAAATTGGAAATGCATTTGAAAAGGTGCATCCTTTAACAAATACCAAAGTAGCATATACTTTTAGTGAATTAAGAAATTTAAGTACACTTCCGGGTAAATTACTATATATTTTTTAACAAGTTTTAAAGAAAAGAAAAATTGCATTATTTATGCTACGTTTGATGATTGAGCTATATGAAATATTTCATAGGGTTTTGATTTTGAGATTTAGGAATAAACTCTTGGTAGGCCATTACATCAACGACAACAACATGACATCGATTATCATGGCTCGAAGCCTCCCTTTTGTAACAACAAAAAAGGGAGACTTCAAGTGATCATGAAGTTTCCCTTATCGTTAGATGAAGTGTGGACTACTTATCATAATTAGACGATCGAGTTTACGATTTTACTTAGCACCAAATGTTAAGACCATGTAAATAATATGGCACTATGCAACTTAGTCACGTGATTCAACCTAAATCTGGACACCAATATGAGCATTAACCATAAAATAATCAAACACTTAAACAATTATTTTCAATAAAGAATTATGTAATTACACTTGCAGTCAAAACTAGATGTTAAAGGAAAATTCTAAGAAAGCGGAAATAGCAAAATGACAAATTAAACCCTACTAATTTGATAGCAATAACTTTATCAAGACACTCAATAAGTTTTCTAATGGACCTATATGGATTAATAGTGTCAAAGTATTTAAAATGTTCGATAAAACTTCTTCAATGTTTAACTTAGTGTTTAAGGAAGGGTTTGAGAGAGAATAAAATGAAAACAAAGGGAGTGCTAAAGATAAAATGATCAGAGGTCCTTTATAACTTTATCCTTCTATACGGACGGTACGAACTTCTAAGGTATGAAGTTTAGGGAAGTTTAGAGAAGTTTAGGGTTATATGAATCCTTTGGGGTCAATACGATAGTTAAGATATAAAAGATTATCATATGAGATCATAAGATCGTGTTTGAGCATATTCTCTTTTATATTTTGATTACTTACACTAATATTAATAAGCATCCATGATTTATCTTCTTCATGTTAATCTAAAAACAGATTGATAGGGTACTAGACGTAGAAATCACTTTTACCACACATGTTGGATTAATTAATTTATGAACCCTATTAGAGTTTAGGGTCCCAAGCAATAGCAATTTGCATGTCATCTATTCTCATCCTCAAAACCTACCTACTCATTGATTAATTAAATTTTCTATTTTTTTAGATAATAATAATAATAATAATAATAATAATAATAATAATAATAATAATAATAATAATCAGCTGTCGACCCCCTCCTTCTCACGTGCCAACCTTCAGACAAGATTTTTGGAATCTTCTGCTACTGCTTTTCCCGTTTCCCCCTCATCCCGTATGCGCTCTCTCTTTCTCCAATTACTATTTCACTAATCACTCACAATTTCCACCTTAAACTGATTTTTATAATTAAAACCTTGCTGTAAACAATTAATTAAAGACTAATTAAAAAATCTTGCTTGGCTTTGACCCTATTAAATGACACCTTGAATCATCCCTTTTCCTTCCAATTTTTAAACAATATATTAAATGGAGTAACATCAAATTAGATCTGTGACGATTAATCTGATGTAATAAAAATTTCTCACTAATTGTTAAAGTAAATTGAAAAATATTTTTAGTGGACAGCTTAAAAACCCATTCTATAATTACATGCTCTATTTAAAAAAAACTCCCTATAAATACATAATAATCAGAGATCAAACCATAACTATATAGAAGATAACTTAACATACTTCTGTGGTATCATAGTTCAATTTCAACTCAAGCTTACACATGATCACATTTAATAATAATAATAATAATAATAATAATAATAACTAACATCCTTTAATTTTATTATTGAGACATTGTAAATTAAAGAATATTTTTAAAAATATTTTAGTCACTTTTTAAATTACTAATACATTATTATAATATTTTTGATTAAATAATTATTATAAAAATATAACTAAGGAATATTTTTAAGCAAAATTTTAAGGAATATTTATAAAAGGGGACAAAATGGATATTTTAAGTAAAAAAACTAAAAATGAGACGTATGTTAAATGTTGTTATAACATAATTAGATTTTATTATTATTATTATTATTTTTCTTCGCGTGAATTATGAGCAGTGGCGGTCCATCTCGAAATTTAGCAATCCCTGGCTATGCTTTCGGGCCAAGGGCCCCACCCGTCGTCCGGTTGTGCTTTAATTATTCGGGGTTACCGTTGTCAACCCCATGCGATCGCAAGCAGACAAAATCTCCTGCGAATCCAATATTGACAAAAGGCTTTATTTTTATTGTGGCCGTTTTGTAATAAAAGGGAAGGAGCGAGGGCGTTTGTGAGATGGAAATACGCTGCGCCATTTAATTTGCTGTCTCTGTCTCTTTGTCTTGGCTCTGCTTGCACACTCCCCTGAATCAGCTTGGTCTTGGGTTTGCTGTCATCTCCATGGCCTCTGTGTTGCACAGTTGCAAACCCTAGATTTGTTTATATATTCCTTTTCTTTATTGCGGATCTCTAGCTTCTCCGCGATCTCAAGTCCCAAGGCGAACGCCCGGTCCATCTGCTTTACCTTTCTTTGATTAATTGCGTAGATGAGAAGGCGGCGGAAGGCATCTTCGTCCGCAGGCGGAGCGGAGCACCACCCCCATTCGCGCCGCCGGATGCGCGGTCGGGATCTGTTCTTCTGCTTCGGCTCCCAGCCGTCCTCGAAGTCCGTCCTCAGTCCCGGCCGCGGACGCGAGGCCTCGGCGGGGCCGTCGCTCTCCTCCTCGCTCAGCCGACGACTCCGCAGCAGCGGGAGCGTCAAGGGCGGCCAGTCGCCGATGTTTCCCTCGGTGGTCGGGGGGAGGCGGAAAGGCGTCGCCTTTGAGGCCGCCGAACCCTCCTCGCCCAAGGTCACCTGCATCGGCCAGGTCCGCGTCAAGAGCAAGAAGAAGGCTGCCACCGCCGCCAAGGGCAAGGGCGTCGCAATGCGGTCGCGGTCGATGAGGGGCAGCGAGATCGAGGCCAGCTTCCGGCGGACGGAGGGGATCGGCGGGGTGCGCGAGTGCCTTCCGATCAGGAACCAGAGGTGGGCCTACCAGCTGCCGGTGAGCATTTGCGAGGCGTTGCGGGCAATCGGGTCGGAGTTCAATTGTTTCTCCCACTGCGGCGGAAGGTCTCTGTGTTCCTCTTTGCAGTCTGGCAAAGGGAAGGAAGCCGAAAAGAGGTCGAATTCCTGCGGGGCGGTGTTGACACGGTGGCTGATGGCAGTTCCCGACCGCTACGACGGGAAGAGAAGGGAGATGGTTAGCATGGTGGTCGATGACCGGAAGCAAAGGGAGACGACGACGCTAGTGAAAGAGTGCATAGACGGAGAAGATTTAGAGCTGGAGATGAAGGAAGAGGTGGTGATGGTGTTGGAGAAAGGGGAAAATAAAGAAGAGGAGGAAGCTAGGGTTAGCATTTGCATTCCCCCCAAGAATGCTCTGCTTCTGATGAGATGTCGATCCGATCCGGTGAGGATGGCCGCACTGGCAAGCCGGTTCTGGGAGTCGCCGGCGATGCAGGTGCGCGTGGAAGAGGGCGACGGGAAAGGGGAGGAAGATGGTGCAGATGGAGCAGCAGAGGGAGAAAAGAGGGATTTTGAAGTTGCTAAAGAGGAGCTGAAATCTCAAGGTGATCTAGTTGCGATTTTGATGGCAGAAGAGGCAAAAGAAGGGACGATGCAACTCATTACTGATGAATCGAAGCCAAGTAAAGATGAAGATCGATTGAGAACTCAGGAAGAACCGACTGTAACTGATGCAGAGAAAGCAGAGATCGAAAATAAGACTCCCTTGGAGGATGAGAAAGTAGAAGGAAAGGAAGATGAAAAGGGAAGGAGAGCCAGTAGCTGTTCATCTGCGATGGAGAAAGAAGAGAGGAGATCCAATAGGCATTCTTCCAGGTTGAAGGAGACGAGCAAGAGACGCAGTTCGGCTTCGAGAGAGAGGGACAGGCGGCGTCATAGCTTCTCCACTGACAGGGAGGTCGGGAGGTCTACCTGCGGCAGAGACAAGGAAGCAAGGAGAGCAAGTTTCTCCGAATCCAAGGGGAGATGGAGTTTCTCCATTGAGAAAGAAGATAAGATGGCTAAAGAAGAATTCTCAGCCAAAGAGAGAGAAACAACTAACAAGGTTGTGGTTCAAAATTCTCCTCGCGTCGAAGAAAAAGAGGACTATGGTGAAGTAATCGATCGAGACGGAGGGGAAAGAGCAGTAAGATCAGAGGCCGGAGATAAGAAAGAGCCGGAGAAGAAAAGCACAGCGTTGCCTGACTGCCTTCTCCTAATGATGTATGAGCCTAAGTTATCCATGGAGGTTTCCAAAGAAACTTGGGTTTGCAGCAACGACTTCCTACAATGGCAGCTTCACCACCCCAATTATCGTCCTCGGCACCCTTCCAAAGCCACCACCTCCACAAGCGCCGCCGTGCCAGCAGGCAGCAACAATGACACAAGAAGCACTACACTGAATGAAGCAAAGAAAGACGAGCTAAACAATGGGATCAATAGTGACAGAAGCATGGAGAACAGGGAAGGTGTTATTTTGATCCCGGAGATACCCCAGCTGCCTCCACCACCATCTCCTCCTCCACCTGCAACACCCTCTGCGCCAGAGGCAGAGAAGTTGAGAGGCAATGCGGGTGCAGCGCCCAATCCGGTGCCACCTTCTCCATATGGGCCACTAGTGCTAACACGATGCAAGTCGGAGCCCATGAGGCCATCAGCGAAGCTGACACTGGATGCCTGCTTTTGGAAGGACAGGCATCGGCCGATCGGAGCCACCGGAGTTGGATTCTGAGTTGATCTACCCATCTGATTTTGGGCAAGCTAAGCCAAACTGTATTATCCACTGCTTGTAATGTCGATCACATTCTGTGGTATTGCTGTTATGTAGCTTGTACAATAACAATAGCAATGGAAACCTTTGTCATGACTGAATCTCTCCATGCAAGTTTTGTGATCTTGTCCCGTTATTTTTCACTCATGATCATCAACTCGAGTTGAAATTCCTGCAACGTGTTACCTTGATCACCCCGCCTGCCACTTCTCAGTGGTAAAAAGAAGGCAGAGGTGGTGGAAAGCTTATGTATGATTGGAGCGCGACCTGAAAATCATTTCTCATCTCTGCCATAGCCATTCATGTTTTTCGCTCAGGTTCATCACCTTTTGGCTGTGAAAGCTTATCGCTGCCATCTCCTTTTTCTTACGTCTTTATGGCACCTGTCGTTTTTGTGCACCACAGCATGTTAATGGAACAGATGGAGCAAAAGAAAACATGAAGAAATTGGATGTAACTTTTACACTCCACTGAGCAAAAGATTTACCAACCTTTTTAAATTTCTTGTTGCCATGCCGACAATGCAATTAGACTTAACAACAGCCAGGTGTTTCCATTGCACGGCTCTGTATTAAGCAACATCAGCTCAGCTTTGATAAGCCATGGCAGATGTTCTCCCAGCCATTATGACCAAAAGATAAGACAACAGCTTTACTCCATGAATTTAGCATGAAAACTGTACCAAAATTTCACAAAATAGACAGAACATGATATGCCTCTCTGGCCACTTTTGTCCCTCATAAGAGTACAATACGTACATTTATATGTTTATCAGCAGTGTAACTGTTGAAGAAATTTTTGTCAGCATAGCAGTTACTAGCATTCTGAAATACTAAAAAGATCCATCAGATGTCAACTTCTCAAGCTCCTGTATTAAAGAGACCCCAGTCATTGACTTTGAAATTTGTGACTGCGAGTTTGAAGACTTCGGCCAAAGGTAGACATCCAACTTGGGCAGCAGGTACAGTTGGGCCAGCGCCTACGACGCTTGCACTTTCGCTTAGTGGGCTAAAATCACAACGCATAAGACAGAATTTCAGATGCAATGTAATTGGTAAAGAAATTAACCATATTAATTGCAAAATTTAACCATCAAAAGATAGACTCACATCACTTCGCTATAATTGCACTATTTTTTTTTTTTGTTGAAATTTTCTTTTATTTAATTAATTGTTTAATTTAAATTACCGTTTTCATAAAAAAAAAAAAAAATAGTATAGATAGCCTCTTTACTATTCTTAGTTCAACAATCATCCATCCAAAATTTAGAAGAAATAGATACCCTTCTTTATTTTATTTTAATTTTTTATATATCCTAGTGTCGTTGCTTATCAATAATCTTAGATTAACCTAATGAAACAAAACTCCACAGATATTATGACATATGAGATATAAATTCTAGCAGCAAAGGTATTAAAATCAAAATAGAAGATGAACTTAGATGTAGGAGAACCACCTTGAAAAATCTAATCTAATAGAAAAGAATGAAAATGAAGACATTTATTAAAGAATAAACCGAGGTTTAAAATTTCGATCCGTGTCGATGTTTCGATTCTAGATCGGAATGATATGGTTTCGGTATCGTATTGTGTCATGCTAATACGGTTTTGGGATTTTTTATTTATATATAGTAATTATTAGATAAATATATTTATTGGATATAATCTAAAAATAAATTATATATTGATTTTATATAAATTTTCTATTGTTAAATAATTAGAAAAAATAATTAAATATAATTTTTATTAAAGAAAATTAATCTATCAATAACTCAAATTAAAATTAATACATCATAATATGTATACTTACTAATAGTAAAAGGAGTGGCGTGAATTAGGTGGAAGCATTGATTTTGATAATATTTTACTTAAGTAACCATTATAATTATCTAACACCCAGATTAAATAAGCAAAATTATATAAATTAATAAAAAGATATTATTTTATATTAAATAATTATTTATTCATTTAATTAATTATTAATTTAAATAATATATAATTAAAATAGAAAATAAATATTAGAATATCAATTAAATATTAAAACAGTAAAAAATATAAAATAATTAATATAAATTTAATTTATTAGAATTTTTATAAAATTTTTAATATTTTTTAGAATTTTTAAATAAAATTTAAAATATTAAAAACAATTTCAGAATATTATTTAATAAAATTTATCATTTTTTTAAATTTTAAATATATTTTAATATTTTATTGGGATAATTTGATTAGGGCTTATAAAAGTCTCTTTAAAATACTACACTTGAGTGGGAATTGTTTTAATTATTTAAATTGGAATATTATTTTTGCACAGTACCCGCCCGCGCGATGCTGCGACGTGCCCGCCTGCGTGATGTGCTCGCCCGCCGCCGAAGGCGCTGGAGACATCCGGTGGCATCGGAGGCGTCCGGCCTCGCCTTCGGCGGTGCCGAAAGCTTCGCGTGGAGGCGGTGCCAGAAGCTTCGCGTGGCAACGCCCCCGGCCTCGCCGCTACGGGCGTCGTGGCGCCCCCTCCGATGCTGCTGCAGCTGTCGTCTAGCCGGTGGACTAGTGTCGGTGGGCGAGCGGAACGAAATGTTTCACCCGTTTCGACCGGCTCGGCACGAAATTTCAATCACTGGCTCACTGCTTTGGAACTATTAGATTGTTGACACGATGAAAGAAGTTAAGAGACCCTTCTCTCCCTAGATTGAAAGAGCATGAGGGTTTTCAATCAAATTTTGTATGACTAACCATTAATAAGCAGTGGCTCATTTGCTTTCAAGTTTAATTTATTCACATACCATGTCACTAACTCACTTTCAAAGTTACAAGGGTCAATAGGTAAACATCTCCATGCAAAATCAAACATGTTATTGGCACTAAGATCAAAATAGATTTAAAGATGTGTGCATATGCATGTCGGCATGATCCCTACATGTATATGATCAACATCCCCTACATGTTAATGGCAAAATAAATTCTTCAAGATTTAATTCTTGCATGCATGGCTTGCATTAACTAATTCATCTATGAACGTCAATGGTTAGCGATGTTAACTATATCTCTGCGTGTGAAATTAAGGGCTTGCTTTTGGTGAACAAAATTTATTTTTGCAAGATAGGGATGCGAGTCAACATGCATGCATGATCTCCTACATAAGAGTAATTCTTCCATGAACTAATCTACTAATCTTCAATTGCAATAGTTGGCAATGTTGGATGACATCTACAAATGCAAAATTATGGGTATTTTTCTCTCTACATCAGAGTCTTTTTTTTCTCTACATACCTTGTGAAGGATGCAGGCAAAGAAAAAAAAAGAAAGAAAAAAACCATCCTTAAAGAGGTTTAAGTAGTATTTTTTAACTCTATTTACCTTCATGGATTGATAAAGGAGAAAAATTATGAATAAAGGAGGGAAAAGATTAATAGATGAAAGAGGGAAAAAAATTAAGAAGGAAAAAATAATAGAGAAGAATTACCTATTGACAATATTTGTCCTAAAGTTAAAAAACATGTTGTGAACCCGTAGAGGCAGCGACCAGGTCACAACATCCACCGTGACCTCGCGGAGGCTGCCGCGAGATTGTGGCAACCATTGCAACCCCATGAAGCCACTGTGAGTTGCGGTGCCAGTACTGCTGCTAGTCAGCAAGTAGAAGGATAAATTCCGCTCATATCGACCGGCATGGATTGGTACTTAAAACCTTGGTATTACTTATCGTCTTTTCTATTTGAAGGGTGTGACTTACATTGTAAATGTTAACATCCAATGTGCACAATAGAGTTTGGTAGACCTATAGGTATAATAACATTTCCATAATTGCTTTCATGTTCACATTAATTGGCGTAACATTGACTTTGATGTTCTATGGAACAACTTTCTTCGTGTAACTATGGAAGGATTGCTGGCACTTCGTCAGTTTCTTGTTTTCAGGCTAGGATTATGGAAGACATTATTTGGGTTTTCATATATGTTAAACTTTGATATAATATTAATAAGACAACTTAAAGTGTGTTAGCACTTATACACCCAACTATTTAAACTAAATTAAATATTCTTGCATAATTTAGTTCCTTATTAAGGTTACTTGAAATGGATATTTTAAAAGAATTATCTTTTTCAAATGTGTCCGATTAGCTACATCTATTATACATATGTTTCACCATTTTGAATTGATATGATTCCACTTACAAATTGACTAAAATAAAAGTTGTAAAGGAAGTTACATATTTTCTTACTTTCTCTCTCTATTATTTGTACTTGATCATTTTTTTTTCCTATTTAGTTAAATAATATAAGATTTATTTTCTGTAATTTAATATTGATAATACAACATGTTCACAATCCACATAGTACATTTATGACATAACTTAGAGCGACAAGTCACACTAATATACCTAGGTAGCAAAAAACTAAATATTCAGAGAAAAAGTACCATCTGTATTATGATCATACCTTGAAGAGATGAGAAAAAATTGCATGACAAATATCAGCAAAATATAATAACAAACTTACATTGTTAGGATGCCATGCAACACTTGTAACAGAGGAATTATGTTTTTTTCGTATAAGCTTGCTGACCCACCTGAATGTAAGCAAACAATAATTCAGAGAGAAAGCAAACCCCTAACAGCAAGGAGATCAAATCTGGTTAGACAATGAACCATTATATGGCTAAGAATTCCATTGACCTTAGACTATAAACGAGGTCTGAATGAGAATAAATTAAGTTTTAATGAACAGAATAAAAAACAACTAGATAGTTCTCTAGTTTTGCATCGTACAATGCACCAAATATACACTTTAGAATCAACCTTGTTAATAGTTCTATCTTGATGCAATAATTCACTGGCAACAGATATCAGAGTAACAGTTTACTGCAATGTGATTCGGGATAAGAATAAAAAATAAGGTTATTGTTTTGATCTACCAAACTGCAAGTTACTAATATCCCTTGTAGTATACAGGTGCTCCCTTTAGTCTCCAAAGATTAGAAATGGTAACAGACAAGAGTGGAATAATGAGTGAAGCAGTGGAGGAGAATAGGTTCATAAGATCGGCATCTCATAACAAATTAAAGTGTGCTAGGTGTGGGTGCAGTTAGCAGGGGACATTAGATCCATGGACCACGCGCCTCAGGTGTGCTAGGTCACATGTTGTGGGTTGCTATAGTGCATTGTTTTTGGTGGGGGTGAACACGAGGCATGTCGAGGACCTAAACAAAATGATGTTATTCTCAGTTCAGTCCCTAGTCCTCTATTCATAAACCAAGCAAGCTCAATCAAGCTTGTCTGTGTTCAAGCTTATTTATTTGAAAATAAACAAGCTTGAGCCAAGTTAACTGAGCTCAATATTTGTGTTCAAACTTATTTACTAAAAGCTTACCAAGCTTGAGTATTTACTGAGTTCAAGTTAACACAGGGATGTCCTTAAATTAAAACTTTAATCCAACAAATAAGACTTACAACATTGTCTCATTTTACATATATTATGGACAATTTATGACCATACAGTTAACAAAATATCATCATAAATATTCATGTAAAAAAGTATTATAAATATAAATATTTATTATTCATGATACATTTGGAAATAAATAAATAAATAAAATGATTGTCAATGAACCTAAAACAATTTTGGCAAAAAGTTTATTACAAGCATTGTTCATGAACATTAATAATGTGAGCTCAAAATAGTCCAAGCATGTTCATTTATCTTGCTAAGCTTAAAAAAATGTTCAACTTCGTTTGCTTTTATTTTATTTATTTTTTCCATATTGATCATAAACATAAATGAACTCTTACTCAGCTAAGTGTGACTCAGTTCGTCGTACAACACTATTGAAAAAATCCAAGAGGCAGAAGCAAACTACACCAAGTCAATAGTTTTAATTTGCGTTAGTGGGCCTGCTCACCACATTAACACTCTAGTTAGGTTAAGAAGTCCGAATGAGTACCCACGTAAGCTACAAACATAATTAGAATCAAGGTATTTAAAGAAGATTTCAATCTGTCGACCTCTGGTCTAGCGCGTAGGGAATAGGTAGATGCCTAAGGGGCCTATGTTTTGAAATTAAAATAATATTAAAATATATTTAAAAAATTAAATTAAGAGTGTCCAATATTAATATATATCTAAAACAACAACATTCTTAATCAATTAAATCAAGTTTACAAGCATAAATATATAATAGATAAACAAGCACTATAGGCTGAGAGTGAAATACTTTATATTTCACATTGTAACAAAAATCACACACAAAAAAAATTATAGTCATAAATTTAAATTGAAAAAAAAACAAAGAACATAGCTAGTTTATAAATAACATTATGTTAAAATAGAAGAAATAACTAATCTTAAATAAACTAGCAATTTATAAAAATTAATAATAATAATCTTTCCCCAAAATGTACTTGGATTGCTAGGCAAATTGTTTTGACTACTTTTTAAAAGAGTTGCTTGACAAAGATGGCCTAGCGACTAGGTGAAGCAATCCCTAGGCGAAACCGCCTAGAGGTGGTTGTTTTTTAGAGTATGACAAGAATAATTGTCCATGGAAGAATTTATAGAGGTTACATTAGAGGCGTTAGTGGCTAAATATAAAAGCTCACAATGCAAACAAAACCAGGATGTCCACTTTGGATGATAGCAAGCTTTGGGAGTTTATTATCATCACCACTCAAATTGCTATAGTCTAAACAAAATGAATAGAATATACCCATAAAAGGCAATTTTATGAATATCATATATTCCCCACGCTAACTCAATGAGCAAATGTTATGCTAACTGGCCAAAAGGAGCATAGAACACTATGTTAAAGGGTAGTTTGGTGCAAGGAACTCCTGCCAATATGAGATCTCGATGAAGAGTCTATTGTATGCAGCCTTACCCTGCATTGCAAGAGATTGTTTACTCGAATCGAACCCGTGACCATACCAGGTCACACGACAACAACTTTATCGTTGCGCCAACGCTCCCCTTTAAGATAGAATACTAGGTTGTCAAAGAATATATCAGATGCACATCCAATTTACTAGTTCTTTATTAACACAAGAATGCATGGAAAAATATGAAAGCCAATTACCAATTATTCTCTTGTTCATAGTAGCATATGCAAACAGTTTTAGCACCACTTCCGACAGCAAACTTGTTTTCTGAGATGCCAAAGATGAGTCAGAAAGGTAAGAAAACAAATACTAAGCTATACCTAAATATCAGGAAAATCACCAATCTGTCTTTTCAAGCATAAGAACAAAAAGGCAACTGTTTTATACTGATTCAAGTCTATAATAAACAGTATATTTAAAACTTTAATATTTGAAAAAAAAGGTTGTTATCTGATAACAACTGTTTTAGGTTTGCTCACTTTCTCTACAGGATACAAAATTATAACTTATATTACATTAAAAATAGACCCCAGACCAAGCTTACATATATTCTAGGATAAATTATTCTCTACAGGCATGTGCACCTCACCTTCTCCTACTATCTTTCTCCAGTTGATGTACCTAGTAGCTGCCTACTATGGTGTGAGGAACACTAATTTGCTAGGAATCATTAGACATGTAGTTGATAAAATTCACACTATAAGTCTTTCACCAAAGATACCAAAATGGCTTTGGAAATTGCAATGAGTAGCAATGATGGATTTTGTACAAGTCTAGTGGCCTAAGGTTAGAAATGGCGAGAATTATAAGTACACAAGGCACTAAGTGATAAAAGTCACCATAGATCAAGAATTGCAACAACTTAATCTTCTGCATCAATAATGAGAATCAAGAAGCTGCACTAGAAATTATGTTATACTGATGGTAACATTTTTCAATCTTGTGTTTCAAATAGGTCCAGTTGTCAAAATAAATAAACAAATAAATTTAAAATGCTATAAAGGCAACTAAATCACTTATCTCCACGTAGAAATGGCCAACAAAGCATTCATCATCAGTAATGGAAAACTAAGAAAACATTGAAATATGCTATCTTATCCTAGTACCTTTTGGACTCCACTGGACACAAAGTGCAGCACGATTAAGCCTGAGAATGACAAGGGTGGGCACCCACTCTGATGCTTCTTGATTCCATACATATCTAAAATATGAAGCATAGAAAATAACAAAATCTAGATTATTTGCTTATCTATCATGCAAAAAAATATAAAAAGTTATTATAAAAATATACTTACGAGTTACGATCATGCGAAACAGTTACAATTTTGTTAGTTTTTATGCTCCAATCTATTCCAGATACAATTTGATCATGCTGTAAATACAAGAACAGCGAAGCAAGGTTATGGGCATTGGACTGAGACAACAAACACTTTACATTCAAAACATTAAATAGAGAGAATTATCAATAGTTACATTTTGGCCCATATCTGTCAATATTTCTCACAATTCATTGGTCTTCCATACCTTTTTTGCATCCTTGTTCCGTTTGGATTCAGTTTTAATATCATAAACAGTATGAAAGACATGTAACAAAAGACTTAAGTGAGGAGTTATGAAAGTACACAACTGGCAATATAAATATAGTGAAAATTTCATTCAGCCACCAGACTATTATTTTTTTTTTTCAAAATGCCCTCCTATAGTTCCAATATTGTTGTTAATGGCAGAGGGGTTAATTGACAACGATTATAAAAATGTGGGGGTAACATAACAATAGTGAAAGTACAATGCATTCTAGAAAAAAGAATTAAGCTTCTAAGTGCATATGTAAAAGATGTAAAACATTAACAAGCTATGTTTCTCCCAATTGTTTGGGTCAACTCCAAAATTATATGCATGAATAAGATCATGATTTCAGTTAATCAATTTTTAGCATCTTAAACCTTATAAAGTAAAACTCATTGCCTTTTCCATTTTAATAATTCAGTGACTACAAATGCACACTTAGTGCATATCTCAAAGATGTAAATCATCATCATCATCAACATCAACATCAACAAACTAAGTTTCTCTCAATTATTGAGGGTTGATTACACACATCTTATACCTCCATTGAGCTCTACATAAGACTATATAACTCATAATTCTACAAATCAATTAAATCATTTTTTGTTGCATTAACTTTTTTTTTCTTTGATTTACCACGTATTTCTTCCACTCCAATTATCAAGCTCCTCTAATTATAGAATCTCTTGATCGCCATCAAACCATCTAAAAGATGTAAGTCAAATTACAATAACTGAATTGTGCTGAAATCCATTATCTAATGTAACATGGCACCCTAATGAAGGTCCAACCAAAAACTCACAGACAAAATCCACAACCATAAACAAAAGAAGAAGGGTTGCAAGAGTCCTAATAAGATGGTCAAATATATTAGGAAGTAGACAAAGACAAATACCTTTTGGAGAACATGTATCCTCTCCCACTTTTCGCCAAAGAATTTGTAGATATGCACCTCATGGTTATTGGGACAAAATGCAACCACTGTACATCGAAATGGTAAATTATGATTACTATAAAGCAAGTTGTTAAAGGAAATAAACCAAAGGCCATTGAATATGGAATACAAAACTAATGCTAAGTTAAGGGAAATAATGGTGTAGGAGTTCACTTCTATCTATATGTCCAATACTATCAACACTATCTATTGATTTACTTGGCCCACACCTATGCTCTACTTTCTCATTGGAAAATACAAAATTGCACTGCCATTTGAACATAGAAATACCTCATATTTAATGAAAATAAAAAAAAATGATGAATAATCATTTGACCTTAACTACCAGAATTAAGCATACAAATCTAATCATTAGAATTGTTACCTAATGAGGAGTAAGTATTGAAAGAAAAAAAAAATCTCTTTTGTGGAAATTTGAGCCTATCAACGAAAGGAATCCTGAACATGTTCGATATTGCATAAAATTTCTCACAAAATCTAACATCTACATTATAATCTATCGTAGTTTTATAACTAAGAAAACCTAATTTCCAAAGTGAAAAACATCTTGAAACATGTTTGATTTTTTTAACCGTATAAATTAATAAAAGGCACACTTTGTTAATAAGGGAGTAATTACTAATTAATAAGTTAGTAATTAAATGGTCGTTCGGAAGGGAAACATTATCCATATATAAAGAAGAGCCACACCAATGTTTTATAAATTTCTTGCGTGTATCTTCTATTTCTTTTCATTTTGTTGATTTTCTCATTGGCATTGAAAGCCTTTATCATGCACTTCCATCGAAGTACCGATAGGCCTCAGGAGTAATAACAAAAGTATTCAAGGTCAATTTATCCAACTAAATTCATACGCTTGATTGAAAACTCCACTATGTAGCATCCCTGTCATCTAATTTTTAGTTGTTCTCACTGCTATTTTAATATTTAACAAACTTATTAATCAACATTGTCCAAGTGCACTAATATCCCAACATAATCAAGTCATTTAAAATTGTATATTATGCAATTGATAATACTTCAAAATCCATCATCATCATTGTGGTTGTCATCATCATTGAATTGTATTTGTCCCAACTATTTGAGTCAAATACATGAATATTATCTTTCATTCAGATTTATACAACAATACATCACTAGTACCATCCAAATCAATTAAATAGTTTAGAATCCATCAGCAGAATAAAAAAATTAAAACAACCACACACTCAGATTTCCATGAGTCCATAATTGTATTAATTTGGTACTTGGGAAATCAATCTCACGTAAAGTAGTCTGAGGTTTTGTCCCGTTTACAACGTTGAATTGATATTTTTGAACCATTATAGTTGCAAAAATGCTAAAGGTGCTCATAAATAATAATTTAAAAAAGAACATCAAGGAATGAACCAAATATTGCAAACAAAAAATGAACAATTTGAGATTTTCTCTTACTAAGCCAGTTATTTGAGGCTAAACATGATATCCATGAGAAACAACGATGCATGAATATTCCATTTACTCTAAGACAAAAAACAAAGTAGGCACATTCAACATCAGAACGTCAAAAGGAATTGACACATTAAAAAGCAAAATGTCAAGACAAATCCAATAGCCTTTAGATGAGATAAAAAGAAACCACGTGAAAAAGGAAAGCATTTCCACCAGGGAAATCACGCGAGTCAAGTGCTATCTCATAGGTCAGCAATTAGCATCAATTCGCAAATTATCAAAGAGGCAGCTTCCAAAAGGGAAGAATGACTGACCAACAGAAAACTAATGCTATAGCAGACGCTCCCAAGACAGGGAGGCTATTCCCGGATCTCCCGGAAGATGAAATTTAGGATGAAAGGAAATGAATGTATGCCTAAAGGGAGCATGAATGAGTAATTACTGGATCGATCAGGACTCCACGCGTGGCAGGTGATGCACTGCGCGAACTGATGTATCGCCACCGCCGCCATGCCCTAAATCGTGTTTCCGCCCTCCCTCTCCCCCTCCAACTGCTGAACCTTTCCCTTTTTCCGTTCTCCGATTGAGAGAGTGAAAATTCAGAACGGATGGAGTAGATCCAAATCTTTGAGTAACTCGTGCAAGGAGAAGTGGGGGAGGTTCGCAAGCTAACTTCTCCTCTGATCGTAAAAAAGCAAAAGTCAGACTTCCACATCTAAAACAAAATTAACATTTACTGATATTCAAAGTATCACCCCACTTTGTTACCCATATTGTTTTTCAAAGATTGCCTTATTTGATTCGATGGTGGACAATGAGTAGTTAGGTGCAGAGTGCGAATATGTAAATGAACTTTTACATCCCGAGCCGACGGTTCAGCCGAGTCCTTTTATTAGGATGGTTTGAATGGAAATCGAAGTATTATTACTATTCTTTTTTTCTACCCTGCGCGAATCCCACAATCGCCCTCCATATGCGACGCGCAACCTCGGCCTGAGTAGAGAGAGCACGATTCCATCCCCCGATATCGTCGCCGCCGACGGATCTCCCCATCGAGGCTAGCAAAGCACGCCCTGTGACTTCTCCGGATTAAATTTGTCTGCACCACCGGCCAAGGAGGGATTAGGGAAATCCCTACTTTTTTCCCGTTAAATTATTCCTTCTGACCCTATGTCACCTGCGTCACTTAGGAGAGGCAGCACTGATTTAGGATTCCGTTGTTGGTCGTTGATGCGGCCTATGCGAGCATCCTTGGATTTACATTTGCCCGATAATACTCTCTTATTGCGGCATTTTTCTTCACAGCTCGTTAAAAGTAATGGAAATAGAGCTTACCTTGTAGACACGCTGGCTTTGGTATGATTTTATATTTATTTGGTGATTCTTAGGCTGTTAGCACGGTAAGTGTTTGATTTTTTTTTTTTTTTTTTTTTTTGTTTGTTGTGTAGGTTAGAAGATTGGAGGCACAAGGGTTGCCAACTAAACAAGCAGAAGCTATCACTTCAACTATTACAGAAGTTTTGAATGATAGTTTAGAAAATGTGGCACAGTCTTTTATGTCAAAGTCTGAGATGGATAAGGTTTGTGAACTATTATTTAGATTTTTTACAGTTTATTATGACTTTGTTTGTAAAAGCTGATAATTTATTTGGTATATATATATAGATTGAGATGGTTCAAGAATCTAATTTATCAAAATTCAAGTCTGAAATGAAGAGCACGCAGGTAATATATTTAGATATGTTTACTTCCCAAGGAATTGTTGAAACCATACTAGTTACTATTATTACATTAATATTAGTTGATTCATGGAGCTTAACTTGTTATTAAGTAAATTTGGGCTAGTACTATTGACCAATAATGATTAGAGGTACATTCAGTGTTTTCATATATAATTTTGTTGGTTGGCATGGGTAGGGTAGATCACAAGTTAGTGTGTTGGCATAAATTAGTTTCCTTTTTGTTGATAAAAAAGATTTTAGTCTGGTACTGCAGCTATATGTCATTGTGGTTATGTGATTTTAGTTAAACGATCAAAATTGAAACTTGCATGTTTAATAGTTGAGGTAGACTATTATTTGAGGCTAACTTATCAGTCCATTGTCTTTGATTGACAAAGAAAATGTTTTTCCCTCAGTTTACTCCCTCTCCATGAATGTAATTTTAGTTAGATGGGAGTGTAAGACCATTGAACACAAGAAAGAATTTAAGAGTATGTATTCTTATGATTAGCTAACCAATGTTTGTAATAATTTGCTTAAATCTAGCAAATCACATAGTTCATTTCATCTACTCGATAGGATCTAAATACTATCTGGAATCTATGTTTTTAAAACTGAATCAAAACAACTAATTCAACAAGCAACGAATCCAATATATGGGTCATAAATATTGCTAGAAAATAGGAAAATTGGTAGAATGTATAAATTATGCATCTCATTATTTTTTGAGATAATGATTCAACTAGTTGATTTATTTTTTTTAAAAAACTCATGGATTGAGAGCCATGTAGCTTGAAACAGTATTACTGTTTTAATGCTTGATCGCTATCGGTATATACTGGCACACCACAACCGTGAGGTTGTTGTGTGGTCGCGGAGGGTGCACGACTTCGATGAGGTCCTCTGCGAGGGACGCGGAGTGCCGCACCGCTGTGTCAGCCTTCCGCTAGGACGCAAAGGTTGTCAGGACCAATATAGGTCGCGACGGGGACTTTTACAAGCCTGCGGATTGCAACGGGGATGCCTGTTGGCCGACAGCAAGGACACTCGCGCGCTCATAGAAAAAAAAATTAAATTGGAACTTAGGCTAACAATTTCAATCAACTCGCAATTATAAATATGATAATTTGAATATGTTTTATCAAAGTTGAATAAAATTATCCAATTAATTTAGTATATATTTTATTTATTTATTTTATTCCAAAAATATATAATAAATTATTTATTTACTATATAGAGATGCAATAATTTTATTTTTTTCCTTTTTTAAAAAACATATTTTATTTTATTTTTTATATTTTTAAAATTTTAATATTTAGATTAATTTTTTATTTTTAACTAATATATGTGTATTAAAAAATATCGAAAACCATATCGGCACAACACAATACAGTATCGGAATCATATCATTCCCATCACAAATCTAAACTTTGATACGACTTGAGATTTTAGACCATGAATAAACTCATTTAATACATTGTATTATATAAAAGTAAAAAAGCAATACCTCTTGTTTGACATAAATAATGTTACCTAATAAAGGTACTAACTTTCTAAAAAGGAAATATTTCTGATTGATTACCACAATAGATCTGGGATTGCATTGACTCGAGGTATAGGATAGTGGGACACTTAGAATATAAGTGTTGATTTCTCAAAAATTTAATTTCCTAATCAATACTAAGCGCACTATAAGCAATAGCGACACATCCTCAACATTAATGGGGAGGCTCAAGGAATAGTTCATTGAATGTTTTTTATTATGTTTTAGAAAATAGTCGGAGAATTTCTAAATAATGTTTATTCTTTAGAAAAAAGTGTGTTAGATCTTTGTTATGATAAACTTAATCATTATTTTTCAATAAATAAATCTTATTGTCTATCTGTAAAAGGAAAAGGGGTCAGCATCTTATATATTATATAATTTTATTAAAAAAATTGTGTAACTTTTTGTCCACGAGAGGTTTTCAAATATATCAAACAGCAAATAATTCCCTGAATAATGAAAAACTTGGGATCCAAAACTCATGTTTCATAAGTATTTTATTATGTACATGGATCATTTATCCCTCTCTCACTAGCAATTTGCCAAAGGTCCACGTAGGGTTCAGAATTGACCAAAAGACGCACTATACTTTGGTAATTACCAAACGACGCACTTATTTGTCTGGTATTCCGAAACTACCTTGCCTACCAACCTCTCTTACGTTGTTTTCCAAGGTATTTGAGCCACATTAATTTGAAAGTTATTTCTGTGGTTCGGGTGCACGTCACCTCATCATGTGTCTCACCTTCTCTCTCAATTGCGTGACATTGATCTCTATTCATACTACTTTCTACTCTTATTAATGGAACCCCATCACAAATCTCTTCCTGCTTAATTTGGTGGGATTGTAATAGAGCAAGAGAAAGCAGGAGTATTGTCGTAAGACGTTCAAGAGGCAACTTCGATGGATAACTATGTGAAGAACAACGACATTAAAGAACATCAACGTTGAAGGACAAATTTCAAGCAAGATTGAATTTGATAGAAGACAAAAATTTAGTGATATACGTATCGTGTTTGCTATTATTTGTAAAATTGGTGTATAATGTTAAAAAAATAGTGTACACAAATTTTATCTATGTTGTTCATCGATGTGTGGGTAAGATTTATTGAACAACACTAGCAATATGGTGTCTTCCATTACTTATTTAGGGCTTTCCAAAGGTGCTCCACTATGAGCTAAATTTCAGCTAGACCATTGTCCTATCCACGCTGGGCATCCACGCTGGGCTGATATGGGATCATTTCATGCCGTTTATAGTCCTGATATCCCAATGATATCTCGATAGCACTTAGAGGAGGAGTTCCCAGTAGCTGATAATCTATATATTTTGAATTCTTGATTGCTATAAAAGCCAATTGGAGAGGTAATAGATGAGCTTAAATTTTTTGTTGGACATATTTTTCCATCTCGACAAGAGTTTAAGAATGCATTTGTGAAGCATGCTATGGTTAAACATATGAGATATCATCTCGTTGACACTCGAATAAATATAGTTAAAGTAGTTTACTTCAATCAATCATGTACATGGAGAGTAGTTGGGCAAGTGAACGTGGAGTTCACTATTATGAAATATGTAAAGCAACACTAATGTTGCAATGTTAGGGAAAGTACTAATCATTAAACATGTGCTTCCTCATACGTAGCATCTTTTATTGAAGAGCAATTTGTTTCTAACGAATAGGGCAAACCAAGTATGATTATCAGATGTAAAAGCTAGGTTTAACTTCACCATATCATACAGAAAAACATATATTGCTCGAGAGAAAGCGACGAAGTCGTTGGAGATTATGA